>JAQIXW010000184.1:0-41514 GCA_034700685.1 Willowsia buskii
GAGTACTTATGTGTGTGTCCGCCTGTGCATTGGGAGATTCAACGGTACGTACGCAGCGTTGCTAACAAGGTGTTGCTTGTAATCTTTTGTTCGTATGATGAACAGCTCAAAATTCGTATATATATGTTCACGAGAATACAATTTTTTGCATGAATTGCCTTGAAAAAATGTGTCGGTGATTCATATGAGAATAATGTATAATGTTAAGCATGGATGTCCTTTGTATTCTCAAAAGTCAAAGCGTAGAACACAACTCAGTCAAATTCCATACGTATATCATTTCCACGTGTGAAACAAGTAGATGCAGGCCTAAGCTATGAATGTCAATTTATGTATGTATGTTGTTGTTGTAAATGGCGAATGTATTATTTTTTCGAGTTTTTAGCAGCACTGCGGTTCCTCTCCACATGCATATAAAACAAAGCTTTACGGTAAAGCACTGCACAGAATGAAGTCGAGATATACTTTTTTCTTTTGCAAATTAGGCTCTCTCATAGTCTCATATTATGCATTTTAATTGACAATTGCACCGCAAAGTAAAGAATATTTAATAACCAGTCCCATCTCATCATATTGTAGTCAGCAATGATTACTCAAAATCTATTGACTTTGTAAAACATGTGAAACTCCATTACATATTTCTATATACGTGTGTGCATAATATAATCATAATCTACCCATGTACATATATTTTTTATTATTTTACGTGGTTTGTCAGACAAAAACTTTTGGTGATATACTCTCTCATTATTTCAAGTAGTAATTTGTACACTGAGTTATAATCATTTTTGGCCACTAAGCATAATATCAGCTACTGAAAACAATTTGTCGACTGTGTACTGTGTGGGTTTGGAATCGTGTGTAAACGGACACCCTTTATTTGCATTTGTCGAACTTTACACATGTGCTGATTGTGTATTAATTTCACATGTCCTCTTTAAAACAGTGGTTACCAGACGAGACCTATCCCACAGCACAGGACAACTCTTGCAGCAAAATTATATACCGTTATCAAACAAATTATCCCTAGCAAACAGCAGTAATACAAACGGAATGAAAAACATTGATTCGAAATTTGTCCGACGTACTGTATTACACACACACATAATATATTATATATAGTTCATAATTTGAAAAGGAGACGACGCTTAAGAATCTATACATCCAACTTTTTCAAATTGTTCCAGTATTTAATTCAATTCTTTTTAAACCCGTTTTTTCCTAGGTCGGACGGCGCCGTTTCACATTCGCATGATGGAAGCAAACATCTATTACCATCACCAATAAGTGAAAATCCATTTTCCTCAGTTTATGTTACAGCAGTGTAATAAACCAGTAGTGAGGCTGCTGCAACGCAACTATATACTCTGTACGAACTCCTCTGAGGATTATAGTTCTAAAGTGGAGCAATGTACGGACAAAGACTACTCACTTGATAGCAAGATTGATTGATTACGTTCTGCATTTCCGTGAAACAGTGGCAAAAGTGGAATTACAGACTGGAAGGCTGCTGAGAAGAAGACAGAAAAGCAAACAATCGGTATGTAGTCTGTTGAGTACACATTTGGGAAAAGGCTTGAATTTCCGAAAACCTGATTCTGAGTTTACCAAAACTGCTCGTGTTACTTTACTGCTGCTACTCTTAGGTTTGTCTAGTGCTTGTGAGAGCGACTGACTGCGTTGCATATAGTTATTATGTGACTCGTACTACATGCATGGCAGTGGTAGTTGTGGTTTAAATGTTTCATTTTCATGCGTTTTCTGTACATGGGAAACTGCAATATTATAGAGCATTACACCCTGAATCTCCAGACTATTTTTGCACGCTGTGTATTTAGGTAGAAACATTTATTATTTGGTTTAACCTCCTTGTACACAAAGACTTCCACTCGGTAGTTCCATCATTCAAGGTATTAACTTGATCATCATCATCATCATCATCATCGCTCTCATCAGCACAAACACGACAAGGTGGTGTGGTTGGGTGGCATGACGTTGAAGTAGAAAAACATTCTCCTGGAAAAGGGGAGATACACTTTTGGAGTGTGCTGCAAAAGAAGTCCGTAAAATAATTCTCAAAGAAACCTACCTCTGCCACGATGGCCAGTTTTCGTGGTGCCTTGTTAAGTTTTAATAGCGGCTGTACGGCGATTGGACGTAGTAGCAACTTCGCCGTTGGAAGCAATGGTAGCAACGGCCTCGTCGCATGGGTGGCCAACAAGGGGCTCATCGCCACCACACTACCATGTGGAAAGACAAACTTGCCTCTTATTAATTCCTTTATCAACTGTAAACCATTGAGCACGTTAGCCTGTAAACGATTTCCTATATTGAGCTTTAGGAGTAGTGGTAAAGGTAAAATTGATGTGTATTCGTTATGGAATCATGGAGTGGGTCTTCAAACTAATCGCTCCTTCACATCCTCAACTTGCAAGAGTATTCAGCTACCTGTATGCATTCATCCAACGACTAAAGCCTCAGAAATTTCGGTAAGTATACCACAACAAATTTATTTATTATTAAATTCTTCTGTAGACACTTGCTATAGATGCATATTTTCGGTAATAATCTTTGTACCTACATTTGACATAGTTTTGCATTGGAAATAGTACGGCTTTTCGAGCACACTGAGATCCACGACTGCGACGATTTTGCTTTTGTGCCTGGTGTTGTCTTTCCATTATTATGAATTCCCAGGGAATCATTACAACTGAAAATAATGAAGATGAGAATGTTGATATATAACGCGAGAAACCTTAAAGGATTTGAAAACTTTGATGGATTAAAAGTGAGAATCACAATAGGAGTATTATGTCGTATTAATCACTTCCAGGCACATGAGAAAGGTGTGTATCTCACAAGTTTCTAGACAAGCGGCGCTAAGCATCTGTTTTAATCACCTTATAAGACTAGAAATGATACGGATACGGCAACGGATAGAGGTGAAAGTATGAATATAAATGTGACAGAGAACATCTCAAAGTATGCCATCGTGCTTTCACGCTTTTTTTTGTTATTTGAAGCCACAAACATGGATGGAATGGAGATGTATTTGCGTAACTAATGATTTTTTTCTGTCGCTTATAATGCTATGAAAACACGGTCGAATTTTCAGTCGAGGAAGGGAGACGTCTTGACTGCGACATGCTTGAAACTATAAAAACATTTCACATCCTATTTTTCTGTATATATTTGCTCACGCTTTTAGAATTTGATTTAAGCTGTGATGAATAGCTTCCTTCCTCGGCATAAGTAATTAATGAAAGTAGAATAAAAATGGATCCACTTTCCCTGTCGACTTGAAGAGTCGAACATTTTAGGAACACCGACATTTTAGGAATGCAAAAAAAACTGCTTGAAACGAGACTCGTTAAGGAGCCAAATAATAGAAAAGAAGCTTGTGTGAAAGGAAAAGTCTGTGTGAAAATGTGAGTTATTCAATTCTAGTCCTCATATCATTCAGCAACGCAGCCTTTTACGAGCATTTTGTGCTTCTTCAGAAAATATAGGGCCACAAACACCATTCAAGAGAATGTCGTTTGAATAATTTGCTGATGCTTGTATTACCATTAGAGGGAGAGGAGAATGAGCGGCAACGTGCACGCATATATTATTTTAGAGAGAAATTGTGAGTAAAAGTAAAAGCTTAAGTTTTACGTTACAATGGATGGTTTCGGTTGTCGTTGTGTACCTAAAAGTATGAGCTGTGAAAAGAGGCTTTTTACTAGAATATAATAAGCACTTTCACTATTTCAAGATATAATGCTGCGCTTAGTGCAAAAAAGAATGCTGCTCATCCTTTTATGCTGTGAATCAGGGATACGTAGGTACTTATAGCTTTCCTTGCTTACATTTGAGAAGAACGCAGTGCTAATATATAACTGCTGTAATGGGGTACTGAAAATGCAATAAAAAGGAACATTGAAGACGCCTCAAGTCATTCGAGCAGGGAAATGTTAGATGGGTGTTTTCAGTGTTTTTCTAAAAGCAATAACCACATAGCAAATCGATTCTGTATTTGTTTATAATTCCTAATGTGACTCTTAACGACTCTACTTTTCCGCATGATGGATCGTTAATGAATACTGCAAATGTGTTATGCATGCTCATATAGGTGCTTGCCGCTCGTTATTCCACGAAGTGTCAGAAGAAAAAATAAAACAGACACAATATTACTTCAGAAACGTCATTATATTCTAATTTACTACAGCTGGTAAGCATCTAAACCATTTAAAGTTGAGATACATATTTAATGTATATACATACCCCGTACGCTTTTCCTGGGGGCTTAGAAATTTGATACCCTGTAGGTCATAATCGAAAAATTGGATTACATACAACCAGTAAACTACGAGTCTTAACTTATGCAGTCAAGTAGGTAAACACTAAAGACATAAATGCCAAGTGTTGTTTTCAATAAAAACAAAACTCGATTCACACGACACTAGAAGTGTTTTTGCTGGATTAATTGCATACCAAAGATATAATTGTTTTATGTTTTGTTCGATTGAGCATTTATAATTTACATCAAAAGTGTTGGTATTATTATAAGGTTTAAAAAAAGAAGATCTATAATATTATCTTTATCTGAACGTGAATGTAACTAAACAGAAAAAGCTCTATACTCCAAAGAGCGATTGAAAAGTTTAGCTTTATAGAGATTTTTTTAAAAAAATTGTGCATATTACGACATGGGATCGAACAATGTGGGATATTAGGTTAAGGATAGATAGGATCAACATCTCTTTAAATAGTATATATTCGGAGATAAAATTTTTAAAATCTTTCCGTCATAACTATATTTTGAAAATTTTCCCGACCATACATAACTCTATCATGAAAACTTCCACAATTGTCCAACCATATGTCTTTAAAAACTTACTTTTATCAGAACTTGATTTCGTAAAATTGGTCCTCTCAAAACTCGATTTTTAAACTTCCTTTCTATCAAAGCTCGATGTATTTTCATGTTTATGGTGGAAAGCTGATGTTTTGGGAGAAGTGACTACTCTCAGGCCCAAATCTTTAATTTTCGGAATTGATTGAACCATTACACGAGAACGTACGCCAAAAAAATTAAAGCGTGAGAGGAATTTTCCGGTTTTACAATGCACCATCGTCATTCTTAGGCATAGTATTGCGATAAGTTATTTGGGTCACTTTGTGATGAATTTTTAGCAGAAAACAATGTAGTCTTGTTGCCAAATGCAAACTTTTGTGACTCAAAGTATATAAGACGGCATTTGTTATCATCAATTTGGTATATTTGGTATAAACAAGTGATATGTTGTGATAAGATTTCACAGCAATTCGCCGAATTCACATGAAAGGATTTCATGGATTACAGTAAAACACACATGGATGATTATCATATACGAATATAAAGAAGCCTTTACAAGCTAATTTTTTCTTTTTGAAATGTTTGTCGGGATAGCTATAAATTCACAATTGTGTATACATATATACATTGAAAACAACTAAGCGTTCATTAATGAAAGATTTAAAAAAATGTTATTCTTTGAATTTTTTTGCTTCGCTCACTGCGCTATGCAAAACCTTAAAAAGTTTTGGCAATTTCAACTTTTATTTCATCAAAAATGTTACCAAATGGCAGAACATTTGACAGGACTCCCTGCTAACCTTTCGCATATTTGATTGTAAAATAGAAAATGTAATTTTATTTCAAAATTGGTTTTTAAATAGTCCTTTCTTTTTACATTATGCACAACAGAAAGTAATTTGCTGTGTAAATGTTGAACCAGTTGAATGTACGCGTATTATGTATATAGCCATAGATTCTCGAGTTTTATGGTTTAGGGATGTATTCCAATGAAATGAAATTCAAAAAGTCTTGGGTAAAAATGAAGCGGTGAAAGTAAGGAAATGGGCAATAATCAAAATCGCCTTTAGCTTGTCAGCATCACAACTTCAACCATCAACATTTTCCCTAATTTATCGCCTTACATGTTCAATTCTTCAAAATGGATCAACATTTTTTATGCTTACATTATTAATCATCAGTGTCAGTGTTTACAGTGTACAAGCACAGCTAGCACACATGTATTTACAATCCGTTTAGCTTGGCTTAGCTACCCTCCTTCCTATCTCTTTTTAGAACCTAGCCAAGTAAATGCAAACTTATTGGCACACGGTTCCAGATAAAAAGAATTTCCACTCTACAAAATTATTCTTATCACATATTCCAGTAATGATATACATTTGTAAAACTTTTTGCTAAGCAGACAGGCACCATCGAAAGCGAATGTTTGTAATGTAATCTCTTCATTCAAAGATGCTCCCTTCTCCGTTGTTGTTGCAAAATGGGAAGCAAAAAGTATAAAAAAAACATCTGAATCTCAATTTAAGGGCTTGACTCATAACCGGGAAAGCCTGTCATCAATCAAACATTTGGTATTCCATTTTTGTTCTTTGGCTTGATTGAAAGTGGCATTCATCCCAGCAACTGCGAAATGTACTTTTCGTGTACTAGCTAGGTATGCATGCTAGGTGTATGAATATTTAGCGTTAGTTATATCCTCGGGATTCCACGGGTAGTGACGATAAGCCCTGTCTGTTTCTAAAAAATGGGTTTTGACCCTGTGTTGACTTCAAAGACTCTGTTACATATTTGCTAAGCATTCTTCTAAGGATCTGCAAAGCTTAGAGAGAAGGTACTTTTAATATTGTGATCAAAACGATTCTTTGTGAACTACTGAACCGTGATAGTGTTGAGTGATGGCTTTAAAACATATTAAAGCACGGGCATATTATGTAGGTGAGCTCACATACGAAATACGGAACACGCACCAACATTAAATATTGCAAACAAACTGACTTGTTACATTTTTTCTTTTACTTTTGTCAGTTTTGTAAGTAGAGGGGAAAGTTTTATCATGAACGGTACATTGGCGTCCACAGTTTACGTTCGCTGAATACTTCAATATTATATTCACATCTATCATAATGCATGTAAAGTAATTACCTCGGCTGACCTTATGGTTTTTGTCTGAACCGAATATGTTCGAAACAAAATCATTTCCTGCTGTCAATATAGAGTTTGACGAGTTTGGTATTTAATTATGTACTTATGTTTAGCTGTAGTTACATGATTCTATTTTAACTTGCTCGGTTTCTCAATGAAGCCAAAGTATTGATTGCTCATTTTCTACAATGTTGACCTCAATTTCACTTACTTTTGGTTAATGCTTCAATACAATGGATGAAATTCAGCATGAAATCTGAGTGATATATAGACCTGACGCTTTTACAAAAGTATCAAATCCTTTCCGGTGGTCAACTATCTTTCTGCAACAATGCTCGGTTTAATCTTTTGACGTCGTCACAAGCAGTATTTTGAAGACAAAGCCTCCGTCATGTTGCTTTCACCGATTTGTTAATGATATAAATGAGATATTCTAGGTGTTTTATACCTCTTGTGACATTTGTGGTTTTATGCCAGTTGTGTATTTTACATCATTCCCTTTAAGCTTGTTGGACTGAGCTAAACCTGACAGGGTAGAAACGCTTGCTACAAGTTACAAGCTATGAGAAATACAATATACGATAGCTATACTTATATGTTATGTATAAATATAAAGTTTATTACACAATAATACACATACCTACGCTTGATCAACTTCAGACTATGCTAACCAACTGGTCTTCCAATGGAAAAAAAAGTTTCTTTTAAGTTGAAGTTGTGAAAGTACAATGTTGCCGTGTAATACACAAAAATACGAAACATTATACGCAAGTCTGCTGATTATATTTATATATATGTTAGGCTTGTATTTACTGTGGGAGAATAAAGTCACTGAACCGAGCCATGAAAGTTTTCTTTATAGCAACAAGAGGCAGTCTGTGCTATTTAGTATTCTCTCTTCTTCGTATTTTTGTAGACTGAAAAGTTACACTAACTTTACTTTTCTTCACAGAACACATCCACGTCATTTTACAAGCACTTT
This sequence comes from Willowsia buskii, assembly GCA_034700685.1. Classification (NCBI taxonomy): domain Eukaryota; kingdom Metazoa; phylum Arthropoda; class Collembola; order Entomobryomorpha; family Entomobryidae; genus Willowsia; species Willowsia buskii. The sequence continues at coordinate 7,965 of JAQIXW010000184.1, forward strand.
CACTCTCCTTTCTTCCCTTCAGCTAAAAGGCTGGTTGGGCTCGTTTCTACTTGGCATATTTTTAGTGGCATAGTTTACCATTGAAATGTATAACATTATACAAAAGTAGAATGAACACTTTATCTTGCCGATTTTCTTGTTAAAATGTATAAATGTTCGTTTAGTGAATATATTTTATGCCATATTTTGGCTCAGTCGAATTTTTCTGGTTGAGAAAGCGTAAGGGAAAAGATTTCGTCATTTTTTATTTTAAATTGTGCTTCGCCAGTTGGAATGATTTTTCATGTTTGCTTGATTCATTTTGTTCCTTTAAAACCATAAGGCAGGAAAATTCTATCATGTGCTCAAAACCTAAATCGAATATATTTGCCTACAACGATTGTTCGTTGTAGATTTTGAAGGATTTATTTAAATTACTGTGAGACTGTAGAAATAGAACTGTACTTGCTCATTAATGACATGCATGTAATATGAGATTATTATTGACATATTCGTTGCGCGTCTATCTATAAAAACTTACGTACGCATGCATACTAACAGTGCTTTCACCACTAATGTATGTATACACACTGAACTACCATGTGTTTTGCCATGTTGCAAATGTTATTACATGGATGGAATGAAACCAGCATATTATGATACATTATTCTTTAAAAAACAAAGATAGGGTTTAAATTGAAGTTTAGTAAAACTATATTATTTTCACGCACGTGCGTGGTCTCTTCTAGCAGCGTGTAGTAAGAATGTATAGTTACCATAATGCTTTTATTTAAAACTTCGAGAGGCTACTATAATAGTACCTATAATCGATATTATGCACAGCAACTTATACTAAAACAACTTTGATTAAAGGAGCAAGTAAAGAACTATAGTCCGTTGAAATAATTATTTACTGGAGTCCAGCAGAGTACAGCAAGTCCGGTCTAAAAAAAATTGTCTAGAGTCAAAATGTTTGTTGTAATTATCATTGCTAATACCTTTTCTGTTTACTACTTTCACCAAATGGTTAAGTTGGGTTCTTGTGGTTGTGCCAATGCTGCATGATTATTAATACAATATGGGAATAAAGTCTGCATCAATATTCAACAAAATACACGCCCTTGCGTTAGTGCTATTAAGGTTAAGTTACTCCCGCTTCCACAAAAAGCCACACCACCTGTAATATTTCATTCCGTTGTATTTTATGTTGTGTTTTGTGTTTAGGTGAAAAAGCAGCAGTATAAAAGCAACCTTCAAAGTTGCTTTTCTCTTCCTGAGACTTTAAAAGTCATTTTAAGAAGAAGAATGGTAACCGTCATTTTCTTTTTAGCCTTTTCCTATTTTCAAATAAATAGACTTTTTATAATGTGTTTGTCTGCATTTTTTCTCTTCTGGGATCCTGCTGTGGCGATGGTGCAAGTGTAAGACTAAGGTTTATTTCATTCTTTGCTACACAAAATGGAATGAAAACTCCCTACTATAATAATATACACTGTTACGTTTTCATACTGTAACATACTACTTGCATAGCGCAAACACGTAATATTACTGGAAACAGACTCAACAAACATCATTTCTATCTTTATTTTTTTCTCACATAGAGTAATATAGACTCACATCACATCCTGTCCTTTTCATTCTTTTTCCTTTTATTTCTCGCTTCTTCATACGTGTACATCGCTCATCATGAGTCGTCGTTTTGGGAAAGGAGTTTGGAGGAGAGAGGCGGCTTTGAATGCTGATTTACGAGGTGTATGTAAGCAGAATGAATGAATGGAGGATCCAGCCAAAGAAATTGTGTGTACTTGTGTTTGCTATACAGTGAAATCACTATATATTATGTGTCTACTCGCGTTAGTTAGCGTTATACATATTTTCATTTACTTATTCCCTTTTCCCTTTCTCTGCCAGGTCAACATTACATTCCGCCCTTCCTTTTTGTGCTTTCACGTTTATCACGGTGGAAAGTTGCAGCAAGGGAATTCATGCTGTGTCTTCGTCTTCCTCTTTTCTCCCCACTCCTTTCCTTTATTCTCCTTCATTTTTATCTTACTTCTTTTCACCTGCTTTTCCATAAGCGTGTTTCTAGTAATAATGATGGCAAGAAGCAGCCGGAATAGTAGCACTTGCCGAAACTGTCGAGTTCTCCCATCCACTCTCAAGGATCTTTTTGTTTGTTTCAGTTCCTTTCTTCGTGGTACATGACATGGCAAAGCAGTCAAGAAGGATATTTAATATAGATATTATGCATAATATATAACGTTAATGAATATTATGTTTTCAAGATACTTGTATTGTGTACACTCACTAGGGCTTTCCTCTAGTAAACGTATTATACCATATGTTCCTATTCCATATTCGTAACATTAATGTCCAGATTAGTTAGCTAGCAGCAAGAGCGCTTTTGTCCCATAATGAAGTGTGAGTCGATTCTTTGCTGTACCGTTCGTGAAGTGATGGTGATATGACGGAGGAGGCTGCACCTTTGTAAGCTATTATAACATAATGTGTGCATATCGAAAGTAACTACTTTTAACAAGACAAGTCATTTGCTGACACGTTCCTTTCATGAAAACGCTTGTTCCCTCTTTCCACATCTTCAATGTGATTCAAAGTGGCAAATATCTCACAGAATGCCTTTACTTCGTACAATCAAATTTTTTGTCGACCATTTTTCTTCCCCTCTTATCCAATAACAAACTGCTTTTATTCGCAAAAGCAAACTACCTCGAGAATGAAACTATCCTCTTATCTCATCTAACTGTGGATTTTCTTGTCTTGGCGTATAAAAGTAAGTTGCTAGTTACATCACCGAAAGTAGATCAAATTTGTTACGTTCTACGATGGGTATATGTACAAAGTGAATGAAAAATGGTACGACGGAAACCATTTCAACCCGAAAGGTCTTCTGGTCGAAGGAAACACGCAAAAGGAATTAATGGGGACCGTGCTGAGAGCAAGTTTTTCTTGCAGAGTTTTAAAGACTTCTGCATCATGAAAGTAACGTAATCATGAGGAGCATTAATTTACCTTCGCCCCATTTTTACTATTTACAGTAGTGTAACTCATGAACTTTCCTGCTTACATAGTTGCTTTAAAAAATGTGTAAGATTTGAATGAATCTCAATGCATGAAATCCAGTTTCTTCAAAGGATTTGTTGGAGCTCTAAAACATGGGTATGTAAGCAGTCGAGCCTAACAGTATGTTCAAAATTTGCATTCACTTTCTCGGCAGTTGCGTTAAAACTTGAACGAAAGTCATAATCATGATTCTTTGCATGTCTTGAGGTTTTTAACACGGATATTCAAAACCGTAAATCATTCAAACGCACAAGGTTCCTTGCCAAAAGCACAACAATTCTGCAGTGGAAAATCTACGTTTTTATAGTTTTTCTGCATGTCACGTCACATGCTATTCTTTAGTAATTTACAAGCTTTTATGAATCCATTTTGAATATGCATAAATATAACGTGTGGGTTTTGTTCCTTTCGTTAGTGATTTCATTTCATATGTATGTGCAATGTCCAAACATAATGCCATAATATGGCATTCACAAATGAGTTGGAAACTACCACTGTGCTTTGGAGTTCAAAATTGTGTTGAAAAATCCAATGTCGTTTCCCCACATTTACTACAGAAAATATAAAAGCTAGTTAATCAGGAAAATGGAACGTTAAGAACGGGGAAAATAAAAATGTATCTGCATTTGTACCAAAGAGTTTGTAGTAAAAAGTCAACTTCCGACTTTCACTTTCTCTTTATGATGGCAATGCTCCAAAGAAAGGGCGCCTATATGGAGGCAGTAACAAAAAAATAGCTGTAGATTTTGTGTGTACGTGTAAACAGTTAGTTTCTATACCCATGCTATCATTTACATGCTGAATTTTTTTTACTGAATTAGGGCATTGCAAAGTTACGTTTCATTTTTCAATGTCTATACGAGCTATCTCTATTTTTTATTTGCTTCTCGTACCATTATTACCCATTTGGTAATATGACTGGAGTCTAAAAGAAGGTTTTAATACTACTAAAAGTAACAGCATATTTTCCAATATTATTTTCTGGGAGGAGGGGCAGAATCCATATGGCAGATTGAGCTAGAATAAAAATGCTTGCTATAATTTAAAAATGTACGAGTATATGTATATATGCATGTATCAAATCTACTAAAATATAAATAGTTACATATGTGTCTACTTGACTGGCTTATTTTTATTTTTACAAATGTTATTATATGCTTTCTCTGCGTCCATGCATAAATAAGCCAACTATACTTTTATTAAGCGTTAAATTTTGCATTCTTAGGTAATAGTACATACAGTGCGAAAAAATATTTTTTATAGTAAGGACTCAAGCGTATTGGTAAATGCACTAATGAAACACGTGAAAAAGATGGTGTATAAAAACAGCCAAAGTGTCTTACAGCAGAAACATGGAAGTAGATGCATGTGAAAGTGATGGCATGTCGGGAGTAACGTTCAACATTCTTTTGAGATTGGAAACAATTTAATTCGAAGTAATGTTTTATTCCCGCTTGACCCGCTGTAAGAGAATGTGAGTATCTAGATAGAAGCGTGCCACAATGTGTACCACGCTGCTAGAATTACAAAGAAAAAACTCAAGACTGTACATAAATTGGCAGAGGAAAAAGAAGAAGAGCATCTATGCTGAATCCAATAAAATGAGATACATGCAAGAATCAAACAAAACCTATTCGTTTTAGGAGCTCAATAAAACACTGAAATGTCTCTTGATAAAAGGAATGCCATAATTTACTGGGATCTGTGTATCTTTGCAACGACAGAACACAAACGTGGATTTTTTATAAAAGAGGATTGAATGGATGTGCATGTATAAACAAAGATAATGACGTGTGTATACTTATTTGTATAACTATCAAAATGTGGGCGTTATTGTTTTCTCTCATGTTTTAATGTTAGCAGAGACTTGCTTTCTTCTGCATAACAGGAAACATAAGTTTTCCCTCCTGGATTACTGCTGTTTCTAGTATGTTCGTACTCAGCAAAATTATCAGCTTATTCCGTACATTCCAGTTATGCAGTAATATATTAGGCAAAATTGTTTTCTATTTGGATTGCCATGAAATCCTTTGCATACTGTTGACTATACAATGGCTTCACCGTCCAGTTCCGGCATCTGTCTCCCATAAACTATCAGTTCTTCTTTTAAGATATATACCTATCTCATTATTTGTGCATGAACCGAACAGAGAATTAGGGAAAACTTATAACAGCAAATAAATGGAATAAAAGTTGCCATTGTTTTCTATTTTGGTAGACACACAGTTCAAAACATGCTTAACAAGCGGATATGACGTTAGCGTGAACAACAGGGAAGTGTTAATAGGCGAGTATCTTTCACAAATATACATTCTTCTCACTTGCACTTTATTTGCGTAAGCATTAATAAGGAAACAACAGTGTAGTAGCGTAATCCCGTTTTCGATTTCGACAAACGGGAGATAATCTGTGGTGGTGTACAATATTAAACCACGTATGTGGCGTGTGCGTTTTATCTCGTTTCAGGCCATTCTCCTGTTTCAATGACATGCTCATGCAAGTATTTATGCTATCTTACATGCCTGGTCCCATTTATAATATCAAAGAGGAACGTATACATAGATTAAGGCTATCGTTCTGGCAGCAAGATTATTATTATTTACGATAGTTGTACACAAATGACGAGGAAAGTGGAGAAAGTTTCCACAAAAAGAACTTGCTCTCTGGGTTGTCATTATAAATAAAGCTGAATCAGTGCCTTTGGTTCTTGTGCTTTGGGAATAACTGCAAATTCCGCATAAATTTAACAAATCGCAATGATGGTAAATCTTTGTTGACGTAATGGTGGTGCTTCAAAGGAGGTTTATGAAAGAGATTCTTTGAGACAAGTTGGATGCCTTGACTGAATGCGTCCCTTTAGCTCGTCTCTTGGTTATGTATACAGAGCAGAGATACAGTCAAAACTTTTGTGTAGTTATTCTGTAGTCCCGAAGACAATAATAATTCCAGGGAGTATCCCTACATCTGCTTCGACTGTAGTTCAGTCAGACTGGCTTAAGTGAAAAAGTTTCATGTGGACTGGAGCTATTCGAATAACGGAGACTGACAATGAGATGGAGACGTGACTGCAATAAATGTAATTTATAAATTCTAAATATGAATTATTCGTAGTCTAAAAGTTGGGAAAGTAATAAAAAATTTGGTATAAGCTACCGAGTATTAACAATTCATATTATTCAACTTATGCACATATATTTTATATAAGATGATTACCTTACATATAAAGCACTTGCCGATTAATGGTATAATATGCTCTGCTCATACTCTTATCTCATTATCAAAGCGACAAATCTAAAAGAAAATACTTTGATTAAAGTTGGCAGTAACATGTTATTTTGTGCATACCTAATTGCTAAATTGCTCTGACCTCTGAAACAGTTTAAACTCCAACCGTTGGTTTGGGCTGAGAACGTACGATAAACAACGTATATGTACATATCAAGAATGGATGAGCGTAGTCCTCTAAACATATATTTTAAAAACGAATTCGTAATACAGCCCATACATAATGTGGATTGTGTGTTACAATATTTTTTGTATTGTTTTCCATACATACCAAGATAATATTATAGGCAAACTAGAACCTATAATAATCTTTACTTTTGTTATTTTAAAGACTGAATGATGATGTTTAAAACATGTGTATTTTTAGGTAATATTATCACGATTCTACATTTTAGGAATATGTCTTTTGAATTTATGTTTTGAGGACACGGTTTTCACATCTTTTCATGCTCGTGTGTGAAATAATGTGTGAAATGTACCGCAGACGATTACGTATAACGGAAGTCTTAATTGCCACTCCATCAAGCATTCACATTACAAGCGGATTTGACGGAATAATTGGAATTTATTGTCAACGAAGAAGTAAAATGTCATATGAAATCCGATGCAGTGAATGCTTTTATATCAAATGACAATGGCATAAATAACACAGACGCGTATGCTCACTCTTTGTTCTCCACTTCCGTTACAGATCGCAATAACGAAATCACTAGTGGAGAAGAAAGGGAAAGAGACGAATTACATGTATCCAAATCATAAATAACCCTCACCATCCTTCAAATTCGAGAACAACACGCATTCATACTCAAAACTCGAGTCCTATGGTGTTCTCATATATGTTCTTATACTACGGCAGACTGTACACTTGTTATTCTTCTGATACAAAACCCAATTGTAATATGCTTTTAATAATACATTACACTAATATACATCAAGTTGCATCATGAATCATGACAATGCTCTCTTTGTAAGTGCTTTTCCCTGTGAGTAAGTTGTCTTTTCACGATTCGTTTCCTGGCTTCCTTTTCTCTTAAACCACATCCATCAATAATAAGGAGGCTGTGTGTGAAAGTGAAAACCCATGCCAAAAACCGCACTGGCAGTCTAGTAGTAACCAAGTCCTCAAGCGGCTACTATTCGTATTTAGTTCCACCGTCTTGGAATTTTTGGTATAAAGACAACTTAGAAGAATATTCCAGGTCAATACAATGTTGACTGAAGAAGTATGTACGAATGCTTATCGTTTTCATGAGATAGACAAAAAAGTAGTATACCTACATATACTTGAGCATGGCGTGGTTTGGATTCTACTTACAAGGACCCTTTCCGATAATCTCAAAATGCATGCCTTATTTCCTGACTTTGCTCATCAATAATTGATCCTTCTATGAATCAATATTGGCTGCAATCCCTTACATATATCCGAGTCTATTATACTAATTCTATCAAGCTAATGCTGCCTATATACCTATGTATATCATGCATAAAATTGACCCCGCCTTTCTCATGCTCACTTTTTGTATAGAAAACGACATGGTACTTTTGTAAATAATAATAACAATATATGTTTAAATTATGTACTTCCCATACAATAGTTGTACGTATGAAAATACAATTTACAAAATATGTATTTGAATGGTGGTTGTTGTTCGTAGGTTTTTGTTATGTTATGTATTATATCCTGTAGATTGCCAAACGCTAAATGCAAATCCATCATAAAAATATCCTGTTGACGACCTGGGCGGGCAAGTTATACTGGTTAATAATGATTTTTAAGTTTAAGAAAAAATCAAATACATTTTTATTCATAATTCTCAGAAAGAGGCGTGTGTATGTTCCTATTTGTGGGCGATACCAAAAATATTAACGTTCACACCTTCATACTTGGATGTCGTGTCTATGTATTTTTTTTCGGTTGCAACGGCTCGACTGTTTCACATATACCTACATAAATACAAACTGATATTACACCCACGTTGTAGTGCGGCCCTTCAAATACAAAATAAGTCACAGTACCACTACTACTTTGCCCAATTTCATTAGCTGTTCCATTTGTTCCAACCAAGTCGAGGAACCTGAATTCTTTGAATGTAAATGTGAAAGTCCTCCACTCACTATTCATAAATCAGTGGCTTCACACCATGTCGTACGAAATGCAAGCTTGTTCAAAGCTAGAGGCTTAAAATGTCACAGTTGTGTGATCTTCAATTGATTCGTAATTCCGTTATGGGTGTGCTATAACATTTTCTCTGACGGAATTATTACCTGAGACCGAAAGAGCAAAAAACAAGTTTCGGGAGGAACCACTATGCTAAACTAAAGTAAATGGGTGATCTCTTTCAGTTTCATCTAACGGCCTGTGGAAGTGCTTTTTACAACCCTTTTCGAGTTATAAGAACACTTACACTTGGTACATATTTGGAATTACACGACTTTACAACGCCTATACTCCATGGTATGTTCTCTATAACTATAGTGTATTATATTGCATCTACCTTTATACCAATCAACGGTCACACCACTATTAGGTTATTTACGATTGCAAAATTTCATTACTGGTGTAGCCCCTCTGTCTATGTATTCTCCACTCACTATCACGCATTTTTATTGTTAGTATGACCACTCACTCCATGAGCAACGGATTTTACGACCTCTTCTTGTCAGAACTAATGGACTAATCTTAGCGAGATTGCATGTGGAGTGGATTATGCCTCTTTAGCTTACAATTGAAAAAGCATGACGTTTCAACAGAAGCGCCTTTGTATTTTGCAGACCATAGTACTTGAAAGGAAATGCAGCAATACTCGCCACTTTTCCCTTTGGACAATGAGACGGTAAAATATTGCAGTAGCATGGTTAACTGTCGAGGAGACTTTTGAAACAGGCAATTTCCTGCTCACCGACAACACCACAGGCCGTAAGCTTTCTACTTTTACTGAAGAACAATATCAAAACAAAAAAGCTAGTGTGCATAATACCTATATATTTTTAGTAGAATAATGGAGGTATTCATAATTTTGAAACTTGCCCAGCTTTTTTAGCTCTGAAGTACGGTAAAATCCCCAATATTTACAGCTGCATAGTGAATCCCTGCGTTTCTGCTTTCTCTCTGTTGACTCTGTCTGTTTTGCGTTTTACATCAGTTCAGGTTTATATGAAAGTAAAATTTCATTCAAATGTATGACTTTCTACACTAGACAGACATATATTACCTATGTACACATATTGACTTGATTTTCATTCATACGACATAGCAGAGTCTCTGCATAAGCCAAAAAAAATGTTTGAGGTAGAAGGAATATAATATAGGATTGAGAAAAGCATGCATGTGAAAACAGAAAATTGTCATGCTGCTTGACTACATCCCTTCTTGCTTACATAATTTACAGTTATGCATGATAATACTATGAGCCTGTCTGTTTGTGTGGTAAAAGGGAAGGAGGAAAAATTCTTTCTTGAATTCATCTATATATTTTTCTATCGCAGTTTTCTATTCTCTAAAAAAGAAATTGATATACGTAGGTTTTTTTTATCTCAAGATGCTCCACTAGGAATTCTCAATGATTTCATCGAGATCTAAGTCTACATGTTATTACAGCAGACACCCATTTACGTATACAGAACATGGTCATAATGTTGTATATTGTAATATGTTACATACATATATACGTTTCCAACGTCAAAACCAAAGATATCCTATCGTTCTTTTCCAGAATCATGTTAGTTTGTCCTCTACGTTTGTAACGTATAAAAGACATGCTGAAGTAGTAGGAGCCAAGCGAGCGGAGGACGCTGCTGCAGGGATGGAAATAAATTTTCTGGAATTGGCTTTCTCTTTCTCTCTCGTTCCACAATATCCAAGTACAAGTCATGGCGTTTGGCATAAGGAAGGATATATAGTATAAGTATTTGTGCACATAGTGTAAGCTTCTGTTAAATATTAGGACAGGTACAGGCTTGCCTGCTGTCTCATGCATTTACCTGGGTAGGATTTTAAAATGCTGGCATCGGTGTGCTGAAATTCCGTGCGTGTGCTGGGGTTTTCGCTCCATTTAAATTTTTTGGAATTTTGGAATCGATCCCGTAGAGGAATCGCGAATCCAATTGTCGGTATTCACATATACGCAACCGAAAATAATTTTCCAGCAGGTACATATGTATATAATGCTTAATGAAACGGGAAATGAAAACAAGAAATGTAAATACGCTTTTTGCTTAATTCAATGATGGAAACTCAACTAACGAAGTTCTCGAGTATAGGCAAAAATTAAATCAATCATTCAGTCTTAAATACTCCTACTCATGTTTCGACAAATAAACTAAATAGCTAAGTGTTTGGAATTGGGATGGGAAAGAGTTTTCATGTAGAATGTATAATTCTTTTCTTTGCAGGGCTACCTGATACCTTCGTCTTTTAGAGCTTGGAAATCCAACAAGAGAAGCTCAATTGGCCTAACTGGTTCTAAAGCATTATTTTCCTCAAAGTCATCATCATCGGAACTGGATGGAAATCTCATTTCTAATTCTGGTTCAACAGCTACCGGTGTTCCTTCGAGTGCCAAAATTGACTCTTCAGCCAATATGTCGACCATGTCCTCGTCTCAGCTCTCCCGTCATGAAGGTAAGAAAGAAGACTTGATCAACATCACGAATTTTTATGGCTTTAATACTACCACTCTCACTGAACCGTATTTACTTGCTGCTGTGCAGTAAAACTTAAGCTAAAGCTTGACATTTCATTTCGTACAAACCGAAATGAAATTTGTATGGAGGCATAGACATGCCTGGCTTTTTGTATACGAGAAATATTGCGTACATTCCAAAGGCACTGAATGGACATAAACCTGTAATACCGTCTGATGATAAGATTTACTTTGCCGCAGTTGGCTTTTCCTTCCTTTCGGATTTTTATCCTCAGAATAAAACTCATCACAGGGTTTAGACTTTGCAGTGCATTGCTTTCGATACTGTGAAATTAATTTGTTGGACTTTATGATCTTCGGAACTCGGAGCATGTAATTCCCGCCTATTAATTCTTCAACGTTATTTTGGCTTCATTCATTTCAAATAATGAATGGTTCCTGCCAGAGTGATTTTCGTCTGTAATTGGCATCTCAAATAGGCAGAGCTCGCTATCGCAGCCAACATAATCTGTATTGGTTGGGCTAATCAAAAAGAACGAGAAAGATCCGATTACGACTGATGGGCATCGTGTATGGGCATTGCCTTGCTTAGGATTAGGAATATCATCAGCATCTCATGTTTCCTATTCTTTGGGATTCTCTCCAGATGCGGGTAGCAGAGAGGAGTTGGACTCTTACCATAAAGGAGGTGACACAATGAAGAATGAGCTCAGGTAGTTTTACACTGAAGCCTACTAATAATAACAAGAGCAGTAAATTGGCATCGGCAGTAGGGAAGAGAAAGTGGGGCAACTCAACAGTCCTATCACTACCAATATCATCCCCAGGAATAATAAAACAGTCAAGTCCCAATCCAATGTTATAATATTACTTTGTAAATACTGTCGGGTGGTGCTGATGTGAAAATGTATACATTATCAATTTTTCGTTAATTACTAATTAGGCAATTAATTACAAAGAAGGCGAAGAACATGGAAAAATAATTAGCCGCTAGGAATAACAGTTGCGATGAATACACATATTGTTAGTGTTTCTGCGAAAAGTTGTATTATTACCTTTTCTGATTTTTTGAGGTGTGTAGTTGAAAAGCACAAACTATCTCCACTAACGAGCTGCTCAAGAATTTCGGAGAATGTTGTTTTGCCTCCGACAAACATTCTACACATGCCGTTCAAAGTTTCTGCACACATGTAGTCGAATTTCCCAAATGACTGGAACTGCTGACTCCTCGTGTAAACAAAGTTGTAGATTGCAGAAAACTTTCGTCATGATCAAAATCTCAAAGTTCAAAAATAAAGCATCAGAGCATCAACTTAAGGCTCATAAAACTCGTAATCGAATGTCATTATTAAGAATGATAAAGTAGACTGAATTTTTCTCTCGTATAACGGGAAAGAGAAAGGCGTGAAAACTACATCAAGTCGAGATTTCCCATTCTCTTCGTAATACAGTAGGGTAGTATATATATAGACAAGAGCTTTAAAGGCGATTTGACATAATGGTGTTTTCGAATATAACAGAAGATGTAACGAGATTCTGCTGGTCTGTTGATACAGATTCATTTTTTGTTACTCGAATATAAAGTATACTAATATACATATTATGTCTATTTAGTACCTGAATTATGCGATGTACTCAATGTCTCTATGCTTTTTTCAAGTGACGTGTATGTAGTGTGGCACATTATATGTTGTATTTGAAGTGAATGAGAGGACGTCACACGGATTTATCATCATGAAAGCAAAGATATTCTTGCAAACCAAGAAGAAGAGCACGAACTTATTTTTTTCTGTCAAAGCTAGTTACATTTACATCATATAGAGTTGCAGCATTTTGCAGACTAAGGTGTCACAACACGAACATGTTGTACACCAGAAAACGGACTGCCTATTTGCACACGATAAAAGATGAACTGCTGACGCGATAAATTTGCAAAATTCTGTGCTAATCATAAAATGACGCAAAAATAAACAGGCAACATTAACGGGCAGTTGAGTAGGAGCGTAACAAATCAAGTCACGACCTATTTTTGAAATTTTTACTACAGTTGTACAGCTGAAACTGAAACAACTGGTGTATCATTCACTTGGAAGACATTGCACACTTTGAAAAGCATGACGGGCAGAACAAGTAAAGAAGTCATCATGTTACTTGGAAGGGGTTTAGTAACAGCCAGCAGCGGGTGCATATTTTGATATTATATGGCGAGTATCTCTCTGGAGTCTAATCCTAAAAACGGGATTGGCACTGGCAGGCGCTGGTAAAGGAAACGTCAGGCTGTCTTTTCTTTTCATAACGTGTAAGTAGAGTCAGGCAGCGTCATCATGAGTGCATGCAGCTGAGAATTTGAGCTTACAACTTATCATCAAATATCAAATAAAATAATCACTTCCCTTTTTGGGTGGCATGTTGATGTATCTTTAATACTTTAAATAATGCAGAAAGTTTCCGTGAGTCATTTAAAAACATCGTTCAATGCTACAAATGAATGCAGAACTATAAATGGTTTTAGTAAAAATAATAATAAAATTTGAGTATGAATCAAATATTATAGAAAATAAAATTTCTCACGAACATGATATCCTTCCAGCTGCATCCACAAAAACTATAAAGTCCACTAATTGTGAGTAACGTAAACACAAATTTTTGCTGCTGTTGCTGTAAGAAAAGTATTTATAACCTTCGACACAGAATCGACAGTGTGGAGCATTATTGAAGAGGTTGGAGCCATAGCTAGCTTAAAATAAAATGCATAATGTATATAAATGACCATCAAGATAAAACTTGATATTTTTCTCAAAAGAAAATAGACTTTGTTGAAGGTGAAATTCTGTGCCTGTGCATGTCGGCATGTAACACGAAGACGAAACGGAAATATTATCAATTGCTCAAGGAGTTTTCTCAGCACATCTCCATTTGCGATAGTATGAAGTTCTGTTCTTTTGCTCTACAATATTTTTGAATATATTCGTTCATCAAAGTAATATACATGCTTCCAAAAATAATTTTTTATCATAAAAACTGTAGCATGCATGAGTTATGGATGTAACCCTATTTGTAATGGGAACATTCATATACGATCATTAGCTGTATCTAACCGTTTGCGGTGGCTTCTGTTTTTACTTCACTCAACCGCATGACCAGTCGTGTAAAGCCGAGAAAGCAATTTTTGGAAGGATTCTTGGTTTCTTCATCATAACATTCTGATTTCTGAGAGCGGGCGTGATAAACATATTATATATAGTGGGGCAGGAAATGGAGTCGAAGTTCATGTGTGCGCTAAATCATGATACCTCATAATAATGTTAACAACCACGATGACGATGGTGCACTTAACTACCATATGTCTAATATGCATACTATCCATCATTTGCTCCTTTTACATAGGAACTATAAGGGAAGATATGCTTAAACTGTTACAAGTGTTACAACACATATTTCACAGGAGCATGGAATGCAGGTTCAGAAATTGGTCTGTGATTTCCTGTTAGTCTTCATCTTGGATGGAGGAAAGCAACACTGTTTTGCAGGACAACTGTAAAATACGGTTCCTTTTTGATGAAGTGTTAGATTTATTGTTCGGTGCTTGCAAACGTACCGTGTGGCAACTCAAAAGGCTCGAAAATGAGCGAAAATGAAGTGGAAGGTCCATCATTTCTAGAAGATATAGTAAGCAACTGGAAAATTCAAAGTGAATTTTAGGATACAAGTATCAGCGTATTTTTTTTTAATTTATCGTCTTTTTAATGTTCAGATTCAAACGTGTAAAATTTTCATCGCTGGTGCAGCTGTAGGAGCAGTAATGGTATTGAGCTCAATACACAGAATTATATCATTCTACATTAGTTTAAAAAAATTTAAACCAAGCAATTTTTACAAAATTGTTGAGAAATTATGAGGTGGATTTATGTGATTAAATATTGTTATACAGACCTACTATCTTTCTCGGAACGTTTTCTCCTTATCAAGATCCTCCCACGGTGGGAGCATGGATTCTTTGCGCGAAACCTACCTGAGTGTGCCTACGGGTGAGGCAGTGAAGCCTTCTTCGTTTGTTTCCGAATGGAGGGAAACAGATCCTGCCGAAATGCCTAAACTCAATCCGGAGCTACATAATAGACGACGGCGAAGCTCATTGTTGTATCCGTGTAAAAGATAACTTGCTTGAAATTGAGAAACAAAAATATATTATTCTTTCATACAACAAAAATACATTATGCACACCAATAGGTATTGTTTAGCGATATCAAATAAAATTATTATGTACCTACCCATGTAGCGCATATGGCGTCAGCAAAGAAATAAACATACATAAAATATATTATGTATATGATCGATGAACATATCTAACTATTTAAACTCCAGCTTTCACCTCATTAAAGATACGTGTTTTATTAATTTGTGACATACGATATGCAATGTATATGTACAATACCAGTGGTTATGCTGCCAAATACCTACCAAAACTGGATGTCTGTGGGTTTCAAATTTCCCCAGGTTGCATATTTTTCACGTGTATCGAACGTGTGGAATGTGTAGAAGTGTTTTTGACTTTCCCACTAGTCGAAGAGTAACACTAATTGAGGGAGTCACATTATCCAAATTGCCCGTTGCATTTTTCCAATTACTATTAAGTAATTAAAACTCGCCAAGAGAAACTGGCTAATCATCATTTTAATCTTTAGATGAAAAAAAAATCTTTCTCTTGAGGGGTAGTTTGATAAAAAAAAAAAGTAAAATAAAGATATCGTAACACAAATATAAAGCTTTATGGAATCTCTTGGGGTGTAAATGTTTGTTTTCGTTGAGTGTAGTTGGATTTCAGTGGAGATATGTACAGTACAAACTCAGATTGGATTTCATAGAAGTGATCCATTTTTTCAGGCATAATTTTGGTAATATCATTTTCTTCCAACTATCTCAAGTCTTTCTCACATACACACATCCGAAACTTTTTTGCAATTCGGAGGTGGCCCCATGTACGAATAAAAGGTTAAAATTGTTTTCTCTCTCGTTGAACTCCGAGCAGATTGGTATTGGGATGATTCGACCAGGTTAAGTGCACTTTAGATTGATACTCTGATAATACTGGTTCATTGTGTATACTAGCCACGTAAATATGTGTGTGCAAAGTTTAGCATCCGAGCAATTTTAGAACCGTCTTCAGAACGAAGAATGGAAGCACCTACATACATTTATATATTATGGTGGTTATTTCTAGCTTTCTATAAAACTGGCTGGCTGGTTAGATTCTCTTGCAAGTACAGTGCCACAAAATTCATTCACCCAATTCAGCAGATCACCAGATGTAAAAGCACAAGCACTTTGATCCTGTACACTGGAAGCCAAGTGCTGACGACGACGACGACGAGAGGCATGAAGATACCTACCAAGAGTAGCTAAAAACCATTTTTACTGCTTATAATAACACAACATCACCTTGTGTTCATCCAGATATGAATGTAACTGGGAATGCCGGCGGCGGCGACTGAGTGCTCAAACCTTCCCTTGTACTTTTACTGAAAAAATCCTTTCAGTTTCAGTGTTGGATAAACCATAAAGTTTCAGGCAAGACTCATGGGAGAGAGTACATGAGAAAAATAGGAAATATGTAGTTGTAGAGTTGTGCAAACTGTTTTAGTACATAGACATTTCTCAGAAGAAACAGCGCCGTTCTTTTTTCCGGTCTATATGCCAGATGTTTCCAATTTTAAAATAAAATAAAATAGGATGGAATAGTATTCATTTCTCTCTCTTTTATTTTGCCTTTCTCCATGCTTCGAGTCAACTGAACAAGTATGTGAAAAATGCTGCATGTGAAAGCAAAGGAAAATTAGACCAGTGGTTTCACAACATTTCATGATTTCATTTTTCAATTTTCCTTTGTCACATACAACTCTTCATGCAAATCAAGCAAAAGAAGGAAATGTACTGGGAACATTTTTTTGATGAGGGTGAGCAGAAGCAGCGAACGGAGACCAGTCAAGCGGCAAGTTCCGTCATTCTATCCTGCTGGCGGAATCCTGCTTTTCCCACACCAAATCGAAATCAACACGATGTAGGTGATCTACTTTTGCTTCATAAATAAAATATATCTAGGAAATGAAGCGCTCGACTGATGGGAACTGTGCATAAATTCTAATACGAATTTTGCTTGCATAATTATTAGAAAGATTGGGCAAGTATGTATGTATTTTTCCGCTCCGTTCTGCATCCAGATTTATATCTGACGTTGCTGTACTCTTAAATTCTGCTGCTGCATTACTCGAGAAGATTAGGGCCGCAGGGTGCTCTAGTAACTCTAATTTGGAAATTTTGAAAGTGCTTTAAGACACACTAAGCGTTGGGTTGGGAGAACATCATTTTATTTAGAACATTGCTACTTCCATATGATGGTGTTTCAATTGTTACCGAGTTTATTAGGTGTTCCCAGTAAAACGTAGGTATTTCTAGTGAAATTCCTAGAACTGGAGTCGCGTCAAAATGTTTTGCACTCCAGAATTCTACCCACCACATGAGCATAGCGAGACTGGACATACAAAATTCGATACAAAAATACTGTTTGCGGTTCTTAATACGTTTTATCACGATGTGTATCAACCTTGGCACTTAATACATGGTTTAAGTTTTTAAGAGGACCAAACGAAGGCAAACTCAAGAAGTCATATTTTGAAAATATGCTCTGAGCGTTCGAATTTTTACTTAGCATGCAGTAAAACTTGGAGGTAATAACTTGTAAATTTGCGATGTATGTGCTCTACCATCAGAACTTTGCATATTGTAGTAGTAGGGAACAGGTACTACAAACAACTGCACAGTATTTACAAATACTCAAGAGAGAGGACCTGCGTTTACTACAGAGTGTACTGACAGATTTGCCAAATAACGCTGACTCAGTAATCCCATCTTGGCCCGGTCACTCGGAAGGAACAGCAAGAAACGGATATTGCAACTGTCGACATTCGCTGTCAGGGAAAGTGGAGAGTTTCCTCCACATAAAGAACAAAAGTTGCTTTCCCTTCACACAATGATCGCTTTCCGCACAACAAATCCGTATAGTCCACATTTCTGATGCAATGTAAACATTATTTACTACTAGTTGTACATATTGGTAGCCACGAAATTTCCAAAAAAAATAGAACAGTAGGGGTACGGACGGGTACATACATGATGCATGTGGCATGTACCCACTACTCAGCAATTGGCAACGAACAAGACGTACTTTTGCACCCCACCTCTTCTGTTCTTGGCTTTTCCAGTAAGTTGTGAATTGTGATGATGATAATGATACGGCGCACAGAAAAGTTTCCATCGTTTACAGTTTGCCGTTTCACCAAAATAAAAACATGTACCATCTGTTACTGGCCAACAGTAGCCCATAGTCGCCACAAGATTCTCCTTCCGTTTTCCAGTGTGTAATTCTCGTGCTCACAATATTAAGCATTCCACAAAGGTTTTATTATTTTTCTACACTTCCACCAAATACAAGACCCATAATATGGAATGTTGTTCTTACAGGGAAAGTTACCTCATCCGTGAAAGCTACTTAAAAGCATATATAGGTGCGTTTGGAGGCATTTTATCTCTCTAGGAATCTGAATGAGCGTTTTGGCTGCTTAAATAGAATTTCAGCACCTGCAGGACAACCATCTTGGAGCAGTAGTTTAGTGTACAAAGTGCCAATTAATTTTATGGTGCTCCATTTTCAGTCGCTTTATCCAACGTTATCTGTCTCCTTCGAATTTAACTTTTGGACTGGCTAAGATGAAATAACGCTCTATGGCATTTAAATGTGAAACTACGCTCCACTTTTCCAACATGTTCATTTGCAAAGCGACAAACTCTAATTTTTAAGAGTATGTCTTTTCAAATGCCAATTTAGAAGGAATTCATGACCACAGCATACAAAAGTGCTTTTAAGTGTTTTCACGGTTAAGGAAGACATGGCTCACTATTTACTATTTAATATTTACTCGAAAGCCTAATTCGGTCTTAAACCCTCTGACAAAATATGTCGTATTCTTGAAGGATAGTATTTACCGTTGTAGAAAAGGAACTAAATTTAATATTGCTGGCACTTAATTGGTGGTCGGTGAGACCATATAAAGAAGGGAGCTTGTGAGTTGTGTGACCGTTTAGCTTAAACTAAATTAAAATGCCTCCCAAAATAAAACCATACCTTCTCTGGGACATTTAATATAATTCTTCGAACTTTTAAATTTATTCTAAATTAATTAATTTCGAATTTGCATTTATAACTGCTTTTGAGATTGAATTTAATTCCAGGCAAGTTTATGCTCCCTTACATTAAGCAAGCTACTTTTCCCCGTTTGCACCACTCAGCAAAAATAGCCGAGTATGCTTGAAAGTATCCTCATATTTTTTCCTGGTTTCATCATTTTTTTTCTCTCTTTTTTGTTATGTTGTAAACTCATCCACCAAGAAGATGAGTATCTTCTTAGCTCAAGCTTTAATAACAGTGACATCCAGACATGCTGAAACGGATACTAGAAACTTTCAATAGTTTTTTTTTTTTTGCTGTTGAGACTGAACGCGGAAAACTTGCTCTAGCAAAAATTGTGAAGGGCTATGCATAAATATATATGACCAAGAAGATTCAGCAGTAGCAATGCAGTATTTTCTTTTGCCAGAAAAGATCACAATTTTATTCAAAGCCTAAAGCTATACTGCCAGTGACACATACATGTGCACATATACATTAGGAGCACCAAACATTAATATCTTTATACGTACTTTTTGCTTGCTGAAACTTCACTTGCATGCTATTACTATCAGTGTTCAGAGGAAAGTAATCTTTTTGTATAATTTTGAATTCAATTCAGTATATTCGCCACTACACCACCACCTCTATAGTTTCTACTCGCATCATCAGTATTACTGTTCCTTTTGTGTATGGTTGCTTGCTTACAAACGTATGTGGACAGAGGAGATACAGAGAGATATGTAACGTACTTGGTGAATTCTTACATAATAATAAAATAGAGCTTTTAATGCAATATGGAGGAAACGGGAAGGAATGCCCTACATAGGCACATGCACACAAAATTTCTCCAGTTTACTCCGCCGTCGTCCACCGTGATCCCTTTCCTTGCAGACAAACTTTCTCTTTTAAGGAAGTAAAAATGACTCACGCAGCATAATATGTACGTAAAGTACTAGTACCTACTATAAGTCATGTATCTTCTACTCTCATGATGATTATGATCATGGTGGGAGTTTGCTTGCATGTCAGTTTCCAACTACATATAGGTATCTACTATACACACATGAGCACAAGTTGTTTTTACAATGTTATAACTTTCTCCGTATATATGCAAGAGTTTTGTATACACATACAAATATTTATTTATATTAGTTATTCTTGAAAAAATGTGTGTATTACGCTACACATGACGTTGCGTGCCCGCAGCCTCTTGTCAAATGTACACACGTCCTTTCATTGCATTTTATATTGGTCGTACTAAAAAGATGTGCCCATTTAAAGAGAAGGAACGAAGTGCACGTATCATAAAACTTGAGAGAAAACTTCCAGTTGTGGATGATGTCGACTACGAACAAAAGACAAAAGCATGGGAAAAAAGTCACAAAAGTCTTCATCTTTAGTCATGAAGAACAGGGGAGTGGTGGGTATGATCTCGTTTTTTGCTAGTCGTTTCTCTCCTTTATTTTTATTTCACTTTTTTTTTCGAGAAAAAACAAAGCAAGCCGATAGTGCCAACCCGTGGGTTTATGAAAAGGATGAGGAATATCTATAACGCTGAAAGGGACGGGTAAACAATATATGACGATCATTGCAAAAACCATGCTCATATAGTTATTGTACACGAGTAAAAATTTTGGTTTTAAGATGACATAATAATGTAGAATATTATTATTGCTGAATGTATGTAGAAGTCATAATATCATCTCTTCCATACGTGTTCTTGGTTTCTAACTTTTTTCTCAAAGAGAAAGCATAAAAAGCATGGTTATGTCACACAGTTTCGTTTTTCTGTAGTTGAGCAACTCTGTATTGTCTTAAATTACAACAAGTCAACCACCCTCCGCTTTTTTCTCATCTCCAATTTCCCATGGTCGATTTTGGGTAGGTTTTTTTTACATGCGGATAGAAGATTCAAGTTGCAAAGAAAGAAAAAGCTGAAACAAGACAGATGCCCATTAAATTATGTCTCAGCTTTCTTATCAAGTGACCAGTCGTTTACAAAAAGAGGTATTGAATTGTGAGAGCGTGGTGGGCTTTGGTCAGGACATCATTTTTTCACCAAGGTATGTTCTGTCAGTTTAGCTGCCACAGTCATGACACTTCAAAAAAACAAAGACATGTATTTTGGAAGGAAAGCATGCTTGTGGTGAAAATTCGCTCTGTCCTTTGCAACCAAAGAATGGCTCTTATGAAGTTGTCGTCATTTTTTGCGGTAACTCAATGCTGACGTTTGGACAGGGCCGTTTTATCTTTAAATGTGTTGGTTAAACAAACGTCAATGTAGTTTCATGAACTCATCAAATACACGAGATAAACTACAAGTTCGATTGCCTTAGCCGAACTCCCTGAGATTTGCATTATCAGCAGCTACACTTTTATATGTGGATATTATAGGTGAAATGGCTCGTTCCTCTGATAAGGATTGGGTCGTTGCTTTCTGGCTGTTTTTTTTTCAGTAGGTTCTATGTACACGAAGAAAAAATCGAAAAATATTCACGTAGAGAAAATATATATTGGCAAACAATATTGTAATTTTCGACGTTCTACATAAAATCCGGGTAGTAGAAAACCAAGGTGCATAATATTCAAACGGGAATAGAAACATAATAGAATATTATAGCGTTGAAAATGATGGTGTTCATGCTGTAAGCATTGACTTGTTGACGGAATGGAGTGAAATGTTTTCACCCATTATTGGTGAAAATGTGTGCAATATTTTCTATCTTTTTTTTGTAGAATGACTATACTAAAATAAAATATTCCAAATATTTATACAACTTTACTCGTATATGCTCCAGTTATCAGTAGTTAGCGGTAATGTATTGTGTACACGGGAAAAGGGAAATGATCCGACATAAAAGGAGTTCGCTGTCTTTCACTATTTCACTAAAAAGAGGGTAATGCAGAGGCAAGTTCTGTTCCTCTGTTTTTATTAGCTGGATCCTTTTGGGTTTGTTATCTCATTCATTCCATTCTATATAATAACGCGCTTTAGCGTCATGGGTGTGGAGTGAGTGGTAAAAGTTCTTGTTCTTCCCTTTTTCATGAAACGGTCCTTTTTCAACACACTTGATATCGCCTGCTCTTGTAGAGTATAAAATGAAAACATTCTGTACAAAAGATGTTATGCTATAAAAAATATTGTGCCAAGCTGTACACGTTTTTGGCAGAAGATATATGCGTATTACTGCAAAGAAGTAGACTCCAACAAAAATACAGACGTATTTTTATTTTAATACCTCGTTTATTTATTTACATTGCCTTTGAGCATGTTCTTTGTAGAAGGTTGGATGGGAGAAATAGATTTCACAGGGGTGCTTCCCTACTTGGCGTTTTAGGCTTCATTACATTATTGCGTTGTCTTTAAAATTGGAACAAAGTGATGATACTATTCTGTATTGTAAAGATTTTTTTTGCAACAAAACTACACGCGAACATGAAATGAAGTGTTAAAACATGTATACAAAATACATACAAATTCATTACACAAGAAAAGAAAAACTTTTTTTATTTTTTGTACTGCAGTGGAGTTCTGAGAAGAAAAATGCCGAACAAGACTGTTGTGAGAGTGTCACAAAAGGGTTGAATTTTTGCGAATGAATAGGTCATTAAGATAAGAGCGTTTCGTAAGAAGGAAGGAAGATTGGGATTCAGACATTAACGATGCTGTATATGCCTAATAAGAATTCATGATAGGGTTTATTAATATGTTTGTGTGCCAAGACAGCAAGTGACGAAGATGTGTTCTCTCTGTTTGTAGCAATGAGGATGTCTTGACATTGTTGGGTCTTGGCGCGATGGCCAAAATACTTTTCCCCATATTTCTGCATTGTTGGCCTGAAAGATCGGGGTGTGGCTTTGGGTTAATGGACTGAACAATAAATTCGACTGTGAACAATTGCCCTAATTCATCCAATTATATTTACCTTGTGGTCTTTACCATTAGAGATGGACTTTTGCCATATTTTACTACGTATTTGCAATAAAGTTAATATTGTTCTTGAATATTGCGCTGAGAAACATATTGTGCGCTAATTTTCTTATTGTATGGTATTCTCTTTATATAGTTCTTATATTTGTATAGTGTGTTAGTGTAATGTGCATGTAAAAAGAAGGATTGTATGAAAGGAATAGAGATCGAGAGAAAGATGCAGGCAAATTTATGTTAATTTCCCAACTATTTCACCTCCCTTTGACTTTTCTCTGCCTGCACTACGACCGTGCAATGAATCCGCGCAACAATAAAGTTCTTTGTGGAGTGTGAGGGTGCGGTTGGAGATATAAATTTAAAATGCTAATTAGCCTTATGCAAGATGAACTTTCGTTTTTTTCTGGTGGTACATTTCTCGGGGCAGAGTTGTCATTACAGTAGACGTATAGAAACCTCAAGTTGCTGTTTAGCTTGTATCAGGGGGCATGAAGAAGAAAAGGGAAGAGATCTGTTGGAAACAGTGGCTCATTCAACTTTTAGACTTTCTTGGCACTAACGTTGTTTCGTTGCTCAGTATTTCACATGTAAAATGCTGTGTACAACACTGCATCGTCACGTCACGATATGTTTAACTTGGGCTTATAAAAAATGTTGATGCGGAGCTGCGTAGAAAGAGGCTGGCACTAAATTCATGTACTTTTGTGAAATCTCCAGCTTTTTCTTGGTGCTTCATTTTCTCGTTATTTGCGGTAATTTAAGCTTTTAGCTGGAATATAATTAAGTAGAAATTTTCTGTAACAAAAGGTATCAATATATTTTCAACTTACTAGGAAATGAATCTCTACTTTGAGCAACTTATTGGAAAAGGCATTAAAACTCCTCCCCAATCATGTATACTTTTTTTATGTTGCGGAGAAAGTCACTTTTCATCTCCCGCGCTCATGTCGGTCGGAGCGCTTTATTTTTACAGAAGCACATTTTTAGCTACCAAAGCGGTTTTCATCTCCGCCGTTATTAGCTCATTTTTATTCCCTTATCTTCTTACTCGACTGACGCAAATCTTGCCAGGGGCGAATGACGAGAGAGTAGAGAACAAAACATTGTGTATGCACTCCTACAGCCATTTATTGGGCATAGGAATGTATCGAAAACTAGTCTCGGTCAATCATATTCATTAGATGAATTCCAATAATCCTCTTTTCCAAGCAGAATCCTATACAAGAACGGATTTTCTAGGATGTATTTTGTGCTTTCCAAATAATACGGGTGGGTGGACGAATGAAAATCGAGTTTCATGAGATACTTTCAACATTTACTGTCTGTGGTACGTACACGTATGTTTACTATGAGCGTGTGTACAAAGGCATTCTCAACTATAAGCCGAAAGAACTGGTAAAAGCTACACAATAACAAATGTACAAACAGAGCAACAAAACCGAGCCTTGAGCTTTTCAACGAACACAAAGGCTTGTATCTTTTCCTTTTGTTCAGTATAATAAGTAGATTTGCTTGTGGCTGGGAATCATGATGAGGTAATGGAACCTGAGAAAAAAAGAACAGAACTTGTGGAAAATCCTATTATGTTGCGTTTCATGTGCGCGTATTCCAAAAGCTAATATACAAATCCTACAAGTCTAGACTGGGAATTGTAAGTGCATACTATAATTAAAAGTTATGGGCCATTTTCAGATTATTTATTAGTTTCATGTGAAGGAAGACTCCTATTTTTTGGAGGAAGTTGTATTAGTAGAGAGTTTCACTCAAATGAGCGTAGATAATAACAACGCTATACCATGCAGTTACGATGAAGCTTTTAACACAGGCGGAAATGCCTTCGTGGTACAACAACACCAAGAAAATTTCACTCCGCTGCAGAAAACGTAGAGAAAGGCGACGAAAACCTGGTCTCGCCGCTGTACATAATATCTTTAAGCATTTTTATTACCTGCTTTGGTGGGTTCCTCCTGTTCTTGTTATTGTAACGGTGTAGCTCACTTAAGGAAATGCACAAAAAACAAGTTGGTAAATCATAAATGCTGTTGACATACTTGAGAGAGGAAGTAGTGATATGTTTTAAAATTGTCAAACTCCATTTTGTGTACGCTCTTCATCGGTTCCATTAGCATTCTACTGAATTAAGTTAAAAGTAATATAAATGTATAGACAGATGATATTATGATGATGTCCTTCTAGAAGTTGTTATTCTTTGGCTCACAAAGTGTTACTAACTACATACTTTGTTATTATGAATCATCAGCAGAGAAAAGTCCCCCGTGTTAGTACTTCCTGAGTACTAACAAAGATTACTTACTTCATGTGAAGATTTTGCTCATTATATTGTGCTTATATTTATATGCACTATTTATATTTGATGGCACACAACGAGTTGAGTGTATCTTTTGATGACGATGGTATCACTCAAACTTCATTAGAGACGAGTTGTTGTGAGAGGAAA
This sequence comes from Willowsia buskii, assembly GCA_034700685.1. Classification (NCBI taxonomy): domain Eukaryota; kingdom Metazoa; phylum Arthropoda; class Collembola; order Entomobryomorpha; family Entomobryidae; genus Willowsia; species Willowsia buskii. The sequence goes on from JAQIXW010000184.1 coordinate 33,563, forward strand.
AGAAGAGAACGAAAAAAGAGGGCTTGGAAAAGTTTGGATGAAGGAAGTAAGGCCAGAGGAAGTTTAGTTGAAAGTCTAGTGTAGCCAGTTATTGTAGTGTTGGTTTAGTTGTAACAAGTGAAGTACGTTTTTGCAAAAAAAAAGTTGTAGACTTACGTGTTAAACCCCTTATGGTCCGTTTGGGACTTGTAAGAAAACTTATGCGATAGTACTAGTGACTACTACTATACGATACTCTTCCGCATTTTCGTTCCCTTTTTCCCACTGTGGACTCGCAGATATGTTTTCAGAACCTTCCACATTGTAAATAATACCCTGTGACTTGCTCTCTTTCTCTTCATCATTATTGGCCTGTCACCTCACGAATTTATTTTCGTACTTCATGTAGTTTAAAACCGTTACAGAAGACTTTTTATGTAGAGAGACGCATATTGTTCCTTTCTTTGTTGAGCGTAGCACATGATCGTTCAAATTGTGCATTTTTTTAAGCATCTTTGTGAGCCCTACACAGTATTCGGGCGTGAAAATGCAATGTGGGTTCTGAAATAACATCCTTTCCATTTAACACGCTAAATGTAGTGTTCTCATTTTATACTGGTAATCATTAGGACCCTTGCTGGTTGTGGCGGTTTACTGGATGGATATGCAATTCCCTTCTCTGATGGGCTTGATGATAGTAGAGCGACCTTTTCTACAAACTAAATGTCACCCCCTTACAATTTTCATAAGCTTAGCAGAGGTACCTTTGCTCGGGAAAACCTTGTTTTTTTTGCTAACAACAGGGAAAATGTCCTTTTACTTTTCTGGAAACTTTTATACAAGCTTGGATCATCTTTATGATTTTATCATACCAACTACTGTGTTGTTGAAGAGGTATACATTTTTAGTACTTGTTGTTATTATCAAAGTTGACAATAAAGATTATGATGGAATGAAGAGCTAAAATTAGTTGGGATATAATGTAGCCAACCTACTTACTTGAATCATGCCTTTTTCAGAGAGAATATTTATGACGGAGTGTGGTGTAGTTCGAAAGTATGTGCTACAATAATACGAACCGAGCTGATAACAAAATGTAATATAATGGTCTAAAAAGAAAAGAACGAGGTTTCCAAAATGGTTCTGCCTTACGGAAAGACTATTAAATTTTATTGACAGTGCGTTATCATCAGGCCAAGTGAAAATGACAGTTGACAGAGCCATCATGCAGTATTTTTTGGAGAAATTTGGTATAAAGTATAGGAAAATTTGCTTACAGTTTCCTACAAGAAAAAACATCAACATCCTACTTTCACTCGAGCACAGTGTTCATAATAAAGTCTTACAAGCGCATTGTGCATACATATATACATATACAGCGTTACAATATATTATTATACTTTTATATATAAAAAAAAGTACATCAAGAAGCAGCTAACAACAATAATCATATTATATTATGTAGGTAGTAACATTACATTTTTTAAAAACCTCACAGCGTAAAATATTTTGACGAAAATATTATGGTGGAAACCCATAAAAGTACAATGGTAAAGTTGAACATATACAAACGAGTAAAAAACAAGATTGTGATTGTATAAGTAATATAAGACTTTTTAACAAAATATTCAAAACGTGCATTTTCACCAACTCAACTTCATATTCACCGTACATCAACACTAAAGCGAGTAGATATACCTATCATCAAAGTGCTAATCTGGATAGCATTCTTTCTAGAAAGTGTTTCAAGAGAGTCGACTTGCTTGCGTGTTGCGCAGGTTAAAAATTTCCAGTTGTGCGTAAAACGTAGCTCTGTACTTTGATAATCTAATTTTCTACTCCTATACAAAAAGATATTTTAAAGTATGTAGTACGATACGTATTATATAAGTACATAATTGCGTATATCTATTCTGGTAATATAATAATATTTTGAAGCGTCAGTAAAGTATACACTATGCAGCTTGAATATATTTTGATACTGCTAACGATAGATATTTGGTAACTGGTATGACGGTTCCAGTGTTCATCTCTTAGAACCAAGCTCCTTCGGTAATTTGGGAAAATTTTTTGTTAAAACCCTCACTTTCTCCCGTACAATTGCCAGGAGAAGTAGAAGAGGAGTCAACTTTTCCGGGTAAATTGTTATTGTTGCCATCTTGTTCCACAACAGTCTTCTCATTAGATGCCTCACAACCCTCTGGGGAGTTTCTTCCTTCTTCAATTACAGAGCTGACGGGTGAGCAGCTCTTCACGGGAGAACCAGTATGGGATCCAGGAGGACTTTTATGCAACACAGAGATAATTCTCGGTGTGGTGTCAATGGGCTTCGAAGCAAAGGTCAGGAGCCCACCAACTCCACCAGCAAAGATGGAGTCAAGGGCACCCGAGATGGTTGTATTTTGTGACGCATAGATGCTCGACGACGAGGAAGACTTTAATGGAATTTCTAAAGCGGGTCTGCTACTTCCGCTCCTCCCATATCCTCCACCACCACTACTAGCACCGCAACCGCCACTACTACCAATGGCAGAGCCCCGACACTTATTTTCGCCAGTCTCATCATCCCGGTAATAATTAGAGGAACTGTAAGAATCATAATTGTTAGTAAAACTTGTTCCGTCCCCACTAATCCCCACGTAATCCTGAAAGTCGAATGTATGTCGACGAGAAACAGGGATCTTTCTGTTCTTAATCGTTTTTGCCACAATCTTTCCGCCAAAGTATGTCGTGGTTGTTCCTGCAGATCGAATTTTGTTCAAAACATCAGGATGTACGTATTTGCGTGAGCGGTAGTCTTCTGCGGCGCTAGTGCTAGCACTAGATGAGTATGAGGGATCCTCCTCTGTTAAGGGCACTTGGCAGGAAGTTCGCAGCATGCTTGGGACACTGGAAGGGCTGAGCCCAGTATTGATTTTTGGGGAGAACTTTGCTGGTTCAGAGATCTTTCTTTCAATTGGATTCTTATTCATTGAACTAACGCAACTGCTTCTTCTAGCAACACGGACACTGCTACTACCACTATTGCCATCCACTACGTCCCCAGTAGTGCTTGCAGCACTACACCTGAATTTAATACTGCCACTACTACTATCTGTAGTGGTTGTTGATGTTGTTTTCCCAGTGGCTGATCCCAATCCCGTTGTTGCCGACATTGAGGCTGTTGATGATGATGGTGCAACAAATGAAGGATAGCTTGGACTGTTAACCGGGGAGTTGGTCTCACTCATCAAAATCGGCTTTCCAAACCTCCGTCCCATCGACGGAAAATCATCTCTCATGCTTTCTGACCGGTATATCTTGCTCGTTGGGTTTGACTTGATGTAACTTAAAGACTTTTTAACAATGCTAAAGGATCCTGAAAACCCTGTTGGCGTAGGGGTGGACATATCGACAGAATTCTCAGACCCGTGGTTATTACTTCTCATTTTCAACATGTTCTCAAAAACATTCCGCACGTTCTTCACCGTATCTGGTGCTGGTAGCTCCTCAGCTAAAATGTTTGTCTTAGACGCGGATTGCTTTAGTATTCCACTGGCTATTCCGCATGCTGAAGGTGATGATGATGATGATCCTCCCAAAGAGGAAATTCCTGTGCCCATGCTCTGCGAACGACGCAAAGAGCCTCCCACTGGCGCTGTTCCATCTCGCGAACTTATGTTCATCAGGGTAACTGGCCTTTTGTTCGATGTGGGTGGTGATGGGATAGAATCCCGGTCGAAATTCGTTTGTCTCCTATAAACAAGCAAAGAATAGAAATTAATATTTTTAGTTGGCAAAGCCATAAAAATTCTTACATTCTATATTAAATTCTGCACACACTTTTCTCATCAATAATAAATCAGTTGTCATACACAAAGTCACGGGTTAATAACTTGAAAAATATATTTCTTTTCTATGTTTTACAGGTAAGAAGCCACAAACAACAAAATAACTAGAAAACTTTGAGAAAATCGAAGTTTGGAGGTGTGGAGTAGAGACGGTGAAATGGAACCATACACGTACAGAATGATAAATGAGTCAATTTAGCAAAGTTCGTCCTAATGTACGTATAAGGTAATCACAAAAATTGACTTATTATTACGGTTCTCTCTTCTCCTGCCTTCGACATACTTTTCTCGTTTGCGTGTGGAGTGACAAAATAATATAGCATGCCGACTTTCGTATAACTGCACCTGTAATTTCTTTGTTTCAATCATTCGTAAAATCTTTCAATTTCGACAGTTTTCCACATAGATCCATCAAAGACATGATCAGCGTGCATTTACTCAAACCTGCATCAAACAGATAGATTTTTTAAAGCTTTGGTCGTGGTACATTTTGCAAGAGGCAATGCAACGCTAAGTAAATTACGGAAATCATTTTGAACTTTTTAAGACTGAAAAATAGGAAGGATTGCATTGGGTGACTATGCAAGGAGTTGATGGAGGGTAAAGAAGAGCCTTTCACGATAATGGATTCGGGTCAATTTAGAAGAGGCATGTGAGAAACTGGGGAACGTCTCGTAGTAGAACATTTTATGCTATAACCATACACACAATCACACCGCATATATTCATTTGTGCATATGGTACGACCAAGCCATGTGATGCGTTATAATATTCGTACCAGCAACCACCAAACTTAGTGGTTCCGTCTATGAGTTACCTACGTAAAAACCCGTTGGGATAGACGTTTGCGTGGAATGTGAAATTCTGATGATTCAATAGAAAGGAATAATCTACCAATTCCAATCCGAGGCACATTCTCCAGCATCTCAACTACTAGTGGTGTAGTGCATGTAATATTGGTGCTTTGGTAGGTGCCCTTCTCTTGTAAAGCCCTTTCGTCTTCTCTTCAATTTCAAGTCAAAATTTTCTCTGGTCGCATATAAGTAGACTATAAGCTTATATGTTCCATTGAACCGTGTATGTATGGATTTTTTTTTTTTCGTCTTCCGGAAAAATAGTCATATAGTCATCATATCAAATCCTTACAATATTATACCAAACATTTTAGCAGCATCACAATACCATTTCATATCGCTATTATATAACATTGCATCAGTCTTTCCACCATGCGGAATGGTTCAATTTTGCATTGAGAATGAAGAGGAATTGGATGGCGGGATTATTTTCGCCTATGTAAAGTGCACTTTTGGAGATGAATGTGGATTTGGATCAGCTTCTTAGTTAAATCGCATCCCGGCTGTTTTACTACATAGCCCGAACTTTTACTACCGTGAGGTTTCCACATAATATTTCCAATTCATGTCTATGCAAGGATGTTTACAAAAGGAAATATTAAACCACTCCTATAGCAGTCGGCAGTTTAAAAGAGACTCTCTCATCCTTGAGCTAAAAGCGAGCACTAAGCCAATACATGCATGACATTTTATATGATATTTATTTTTATAGAGTCAAATGGTTAGATAGGTGTCTTAATCCGAATGGGAGCCACCACTTATTACAGGCTTTTATAAGGAAGTATAACATCGGATTCTACTCATACATATTAACTGATTCCGTGGAATGAATGTAAAAAAGGAAGTATGCTGGGGTTTACTTTACTTTTCTCGTTAATGGTTTTCTCTGGTTTTCATTTGCATTTATTTGGTTTGCTGGGTTCACTGAAAACGCTATTTACAATGAACAAACATTCTTTAACAGCAAGCCCACGATGAACATATGGCAATTTCATGCCATTTAATTAGGTTTTATTAAGATAATAAATACCATCTTATTTGTCGTACGTTTGAGAGCATTTGTTTGTTAGTTTGTTTTTGTTTTGAGGTCGGGGATTGAGTGAGTCCGATGAGCACATTCATTCAACCACACCACAAGCGGTTTCAATCCTCTCTTGATTCTATTCATTTCTCATGGAACAAGCAACTAAGAGCTTAATAAAATTATTAATGACACTATTTATTGGATAAATGTCTAGCTACTAGAAACTGAAATACAGCTGGAAATGATGACAGACAGAAACAAGTAAGGCATATCATTAGCTGTCTTGTACTCTGTGGTGACTGTTTTTCACTCTTGCATCTGACGAAATTCTACTCAAGTAAAACTTAAAGTGAAACTTTGGGATTTGGCAGGTGTTTTATCTTTGATACCACCATGTTTTCATCGGAGAAAACAGCAAAAAAAAAAATTCTTATCCTTTCTGCTTCAGCTCAACACTGACCATAATGTGCACTTAAGTTTATTGTGGGCACTTGGTAAATTCGAACAGGAGTGAATTTTATTCTGTCGTAAATTTCGCATCAGTTTCCTCCGTTCTCTTCTTACAATTTACACGTTCCAAACATACCATCGTAATGGAGCTTTTAACTTTAAGGAGTAGAAGAAAAGGTTACATAGCATATTGCCAAGCACAAGACTGCTACATCAAAGTTCAAAATATACATCAACTTTTTGTTAGGAAAACACTCGACCAAAGTACACTTCTATTCTACCATTTTGTACAGTTCTGTAAACAACGTTTGAATCAAGCTCGAATCTTAAGACCTACTTTTCTTCGTCGCTTCAATTGTAAAAGTTTAGAAAATAAAAAATCTTGATGATGATAAAAGCGTCGTGTTCACAAAAGGGAAAATGACAGCAATTTCACTTAATTTATGACACTTAGCTGATAAAAGGTACTTCAACAATTCTTGGTGAGAAAGAAGAAAGCACTTGGTAATAGTAATCTGAAATAACTCCTTCAGAAAAAAACTACACTACCAGTCCACTTCGATGATTGGGTAATAAAAATCAACTATTTGAAAGCTAAATAGAAATCATTCCTCTTCCATTTGAATTACTTAGACTTGAGAAAAGAATTTCTTCACTCGATGCTTCGAAACTTGGTTTTTTGTAAGACATACATAATATTATGTTAACTTGAGCATAAAAAGGTAGACCCTTACCGCAATAACCAATTTCAGGTTGATTGTATTGCACAAGAAAAGCACTAGTTATGCAAATATGTAAGCAGTAATGTTCATACTTTGCAAAAGAAGTTGATGATGAAATTTATGCAGAAATACATGCAGATACCAGCTATGACTGATGATGAAAGCTTGAGACCCTTTTACAAGCTCAAAAATTACTAAGACAAAGATTGGCGAAAGGAAGGAGAAAGTATCTGGGAAAGTAAGCTCATGTATGTATATTTGCATAGTTTTTAAGCTTTCTTTTATATCCTCCGCTCGTCTCTCTTCCTTTCGGATGAATAAACACACACTGCGTGGGTTTTTGCGGTGGTACTCTTTCGCTGAAATAACTTGCACGTTACTTTAAAATTATACTTTGAGTGGTATTATCATACCCGAAGTAAGTCTTGTTTGCCTGCTCTTTTGCTGGCTTTGTTGTTTCTGTAAAGAACAGCTTTGCTGCTGGTGACGTTTTGACAGATAAATTATTCCTTGTGGCTTCACATTTCTTATTTCAGCATTATTCTGCTTGCTAAACGACGAAACAATATGAGGAAGGCTTTTTTCTCTCCCTAAACTGAAGCCACACGGCTCAACGATTGCAGTGATGAGAAGTACCACTTTATATCACTGCGCAAATTTTTATGGGCAATGTTTCATGAACAGTTGGGCCAGTTTTCTTTGGCAAGAACAGCGGTTTTGACAGAGGTTCGACATGCAAGGCACTGAGAATTTTCAGTTTTCATCATCCCTTCAGCATTTCACACTTTCTCCAACCAACTATGCTTTTTGTTTGTTTTATGAAACTCCAAAATCAAACCATGGGTAAAATTTGCAGACATTTCTTCATGAGTAAAAAAGGAAAATCGATTTACTCGGACAAGTTGAAAATTTTAAAACTCCCAAACCCACAAAACTTGCAAAATCTTTTTCTGCACTGCGCCCGTGCAGAATGATAATGTTTTAAAAGAACTTTTAATAAAATAACAAAGTATAGGTATATGCATATTATTAATGTTTTTGTTCGAAATGTGTGGTAGGTAACCCTCCTAAAATATTAAATGACTCATACAAA
>JAQIXW010000185.1:0-41436 GCA_034700685.1 Willowsia buskii
TTGTAATATTTAATACTTTAAATAAATAATGTTCACAGCAAAGGAGTGTCTTTTGTTGCATCACAATCAAGTTTTTAGTTTATAATTATTGGACATTCTATTTTCTGAGCGTTTCCTTAATTACTATATAAACAACGTTTGCAGTTACAGAGCTATGCGTGTCTTCATGTTCCATGAATTTTATAGTTGAAATTTGCTCATGTCGATAATACTTTGTCCACAAACCCGCTTTTTATCTCTTAATAAAATGGGCCATCCCCCTTTCCTCCAAATTCCATTATTTTGATCGTCTTCTCAAACAATACAGAGTAATAATTTTTGTTGTACTTGAAAGTAGGAAGAAGACGATAAAGCCTCTGCCATATAACCAACTAAACACGACGAAAATGGAAGATGAAGTAGCAATAAAAGAGATTAAAGAGTAGAGAATATTGGAGAAGCCCAACCAAACAAAACATTAACATAAAAGTCGAAAAGGACGACACAAGCCACAAATAACAATGCCAGCAAATCACTTTGATGTTCTTTGCTGAACGCTTCGCTAACACACAAAAAACTTTATAGATTAAATGCTGCATTTTGCTTTTGAACATCACCATGTACATCCAAGCATTCATCAAAACTTCTATGCTCCAGCAGCAGTAATAAAAGCTAAGAACAGGATGTCTTTGTGAAGCAAGTTCAACATATTTACTTATTTACCTACCTATTTGCATGATAAAACAGAGCAAACATACCGCACTCTGTACTGAACGAGACATACATAAGATCTTCATTGTTTAAAAAAATGTCGAAAGCAGAAGAAGTTTTCAAGAAAAGAAGGAAAAGCCGAAAGGCATTTTGTGTGGTGAATGGTGCAAGACAGCACAAACAGTCCATCGGTCAAAGAATTTAATACTTCTATTTACACACGCTCAAAAGAAAAGCCAGCCAGGAGGACAAAACATGCTTTAGTGGTTGGCTAACACCCACGATTCATCCGGTTCACGATCATTTTTTCTCGTAATGCCCAATAACAATCCTGTGCAGAACTAAAAAAGTAGATAAGATATCAGACTGTATCTCTATACAATTCTGTATAATCAGCGTATTTTCACTCCTAGACTGACCAAATGAAATGAAACAATGGAGGGATTCGTGAGGATGAAACACGATGTGAGCCCATTCAAATGCATGTTCTTTTCATCGAAATTGTGACCTGAGAAGGGTGTATTATCTGTCTGAGCTGGCGTATGTGTGTGTGTGTGTGTTTGAAAGTGAAACCATTCCCAAGGAGAAGAGAATGATAGATTTACAAGTATTGTTCGTGTTTGTTTGGCAATATAAATGGAACAAAGGACGTTGCTGCACCTTGCCTGGTGTGCAAGTGTGCAGAAGAAAATGGAGTAAGAAGATTCCTCGATGCTGTCTTCATAAAATGTCGCTTCACAGTACTGGGAGGTTGTCAAGTGTACTTCCAAACATGGGTTAATTACACAGGTTTTGATACTGCAGGGGTCTTGGTCTCCTATCCTCCTTGTCAGATTAATAATAGGCTGCTAATTAGAGGCACATGTGCCCTACCTTAGCATAACATTATGTTTAGGCAAGCTGAAACTATGTATGTATATATTGCGATTGCGACATTGGATTTTGAGTTGGGAGTACCTGCTAGACTATGAACAGTCGAATTTCGACTGTCGAAATGTGTCACATCTGAAATGAATATTTTTATGTTTCCTATAATTTCTTAGTCTAGCATTGCAACGCTCATAATATGAGAAGAGGAGTAATTAATGCAATTAATCTTTTGCCAGCATTCATATGAAGATAGGCGTTTTCTTTCTACTCGTCAGTCGTCATAAACTAAACTTATAGTATTTCCAAGATTCTTTTCTAAACATTCCTGTCATGGTTTTCATTTCCAAATGAAGATATAATTTCAAAATCAAACAAGTTAATGTCAAGTGTAATTCGGTTTGATTGCCACTTTTTATTTCATGTCACTGACAGAGTGACTAAAATGCTCCTTGCTAATTTTTTTGGTGCTTGCTGCAACGCGACGTATATGGAAACAAGAATAATGTAATTCCATTAAGCGCCTATTACTTCAATTATATCGGCAAAGCTATCTTGTCTTAATCAATCCTGTTTTGTACACATTTTAGATCTCTTTTAATCTTCTATCCCAAAACAGTGATCCAAAAACGATTAGACGATCTATAGTCATTAGAATTAGACAAGGATGATGCATAATACAAGCTAGCATTAGAGATCTATGTCGAGTGATGAGCTCATTCGAATTTTCTGTGATGACTTTTTTAAATTATTTATTTAATTAATAAAGTAGAATAGTTGTCGTTGTTAATTCTAAACTGACCTTAACAGTAAATGAAATAATCCTAATATGACGTGGTTCAAAGGAGCATTCGCAAAAACAGATTGCTTCTAAATAGACGTGATCTATTCTTTCATGACATAATTTTATTATGACAAGTCTTATATAGAAATTAAATTATGTACTGGCTAACATTGAAAGGGTATACTTTTCAACAGAAAATGAGTAATCTTGCGTTGGTTCTTTTTTTAAAAAAATGGTTAAGTCTTCACCCTCAGGTGTTACATAACAAATTTGCGTAGCTACAAAAGTAGTCAAAATATAGTCATTAATTTACCAGAGTAGTTGCTCCCCTTTGATTTTCATCAAAAGATGGAAAAACGCCGACGAGCAGACACCACGATATACATCATACAAACAGCTAATAAATTCATTTTAGGACATTAAAGAATATTATCCAAACATTATAATATTGCAGTGCGTAATAAACCAAACTTATTGGCATGTTTTGAGGATGAGCAAAGTCAAAAGTGATGATGATGACGATGATATATGCAAAATCCCCTCAGAGGGATGAATGGATGATGTGTACCAGGTAATGTTTATGTGTAGTCATTTTACCTTCTTTGTACCACAATCACAATAATTACGATGATGGATAATCATTAAAAGGATACAAATGGAGTCAACGAGATCATTCATTTCGACGCTATGATCATCGTGATTATGAACATGATGAAATTGATGATGCAAGTGTTTTTTGGATGCGTGTGTGATAATAGCGTATATGATGCGCTATTACTTATAACAATCTGATTTATACAACAATGTCAACAGTTGTTGGAGATTTTGGATGAGCGGCCTGAGCGGAGGGGTGCAACGGTGTCTACAAAGCCAACAAGTTATCTAAGAGCCGATCCCACAATAATGAAAGATTCGCTTATTGGCCGGGGATTGCAAGACGCACGCTGTATCTAAAGTCTACTAAACAATTCCCGTACAGTTTGCCTTTTCTGTAGGAAAACATGATCTTTTGGTCGTCGATGGCCTTTGTTCTCTCCTAACGAACAAGAAGTTTTAAGCCAACTGCACCGCTGATGGGACGATACTTTTCTCATAAAGCACGTCAGCATTCCCTTTGTTCTTGCATGCTACACTGAAAAATTTCGCAACTTGAATCTTTGCTTCTCTGGACCGTCAAATAAAAAGACTCTGAAATCACCATTTGGGATAGACAAGATAGCGAAAATATTTTTTTGTAGAAATAGTTTTTTTTTTCGTGCCGACGTGGTATATCCGTTGCCGTAAACGGTGTGATGTGATATGTTTAGTGTAATTAATGTATATGTTTGAAGTTACTGCAATTTACGTAGTCACATGCCATAAATAAAAGTAAATTAATGCTAGAGATGAATATATGATGAAAGTAATATGATAGAAGGATAAGAAGGTAGTTCTCATAAATCAGCACTGTTGGATGCTCTTCAAGTCAACAGCGTTCTTTGAAGGCACCCTGTCCTGTCATATTAATGTGTTGTCCAAGAAGTGGCCTTCAGTCAAACCAAATACGGTCTACGTGGCGATATACGGCGCTCAGAATTTATTGCTAATAAAATATGCGCTAGGTGAACCGGGTTTTGGTCTCTGCTGTATGCATTTATGGAAAAACAAGTACCGTTAATAGACTTTTAAGCATAACGACAGCAAAAATTTGCAAATTTAGGATACAATTTTAAAACGTCTTTTATATTATTCTATAACCATAGTGTTATTCTATAGTACACATGAGGCTTAATACGTCAGCAAAATCGGAATTTAATTACAAATTAATGAAGTACAAGTATTTGTATGAGTATGTAATCAGCTACAGATACTTCCATGTACTCCGATAAATTTAATAGATGGTCTTTATAACAGCATATTGCACTAAATGTGTTATGAGATTAAAGATGATACCCAAATACTAAACATTAAGAATTTTGACAAAGACGAAAACATTATTACTGCTGCTCCCATAAAAAATAATTCATGTGCGTATATTCAGAATGACGATGAGGTGCTTTTTAATTATGTGTGCAACGACAATAACAGCTACCAGTGCTACACTGGCTTGGAAAACTAATCGCATACTAATTTGTAAACGGTTTAGTGCTCTTTCACTAAAATTTACTGCTAAATATATAAGCAGTGATTTTACAAGTAAAACTAAGCATGTGCAGAGTGAAGACACATTCTTCAATAATCTAAAGACTTGAGGTAAGAATAATCATTATTGTTACCTCAAGACTATAGTCATATCTCCATCAGCCCTTCTAATTGCAAAACATTATGCGTCCACATAAAACACTCGTTAGACATAGACGTAGCAATAGCAACTTCAACTGCATATATGCGATACAAATTTAATGTCATGTTTTATGGGAATTATGCTTATATGTCAATTAATTTCTTATGCATCTTTAATTCATATTATTGTCTGCATTCATTATGCCTGGATACAAAAGTTTTTTTCTCAGAAATCATGTATCAACTCTTTAAGAATACTGGGTAAGGGCTTGCAGAAAGGCATCTTCTGACGACATTCATTGCAGTTCTGTTAATGGTAAATTTGTAATGCAAATGAAAACAAGGTAGCATCGTTTAATTAGTCTTTCATAACAAGCATAATGACAAAAGCACGACGCGTTAAAGATTCAGTAGAAGATGTTTTGCACGGCTAACGATTCAATATTATACAATCATATAAAAAAGCTGATTATCATAAGAAAATTAATAAATATATATATGATGACCACGACACAATCCAAAAAGAAAGTCACACACAAATCTCATTTAACGAGATATTATTAAAGAAGACACGTAAGGCGAGACCAACAGGAAAGGTGACAGGGTCACCAATAAACATACCAAAAAACTGCTTGTTGACAGTAGTCACTGGCAGTCATTTTTACTTATGTCTGACCATTTTAATTATTATTGTTTTGAAATACGAAGCTTTGTAGTAACAATCGCAATAATACTATTTGGTAACCAAACCAGTAATATGTGTGCAAAATTACTCATCGTCAGAAGTGTGGCTTCACAATAAGCAGTTGTATGCAATAATGATTTCCCTTTCATTAATACCTTGACGGAAATTTGATTTATAAAACGAAAATTCAAGATTTATTGGGATTCCAAAAAAACGTACCTATGAAGCAATACAAACTGTTGACAGAATTGTGTTTGTAACAACTAACTAGCACAATATTTAGCTACAGCAAAAACTAAGTAGGAAATATTTAAAGGCAAAAAATGTAGTCTGAATAGTGAATAGCAGCATTTCCTATGGTGTGGATGTATAAGCTTTAAATGAAAATCAATTTCGTGAATTAAAAAAATCAATAATTTTTAATTCTCTTGGTGTATTGGAAATCATGATTGACGCAAAAGACGAGTGCCACACTATCTTCACCCTAGCTTTCTTCCAAAAAACCAGACAAGAGTTCCTTTTTCTGCAGTTTTCAAAGAAAAATATTTTGAGTGTTCATTCATGTCTCTCTGCTTATTCTTCTGCGGTTGATAAATTAATGCTGTTGATAAAGTGAATGACGATGCAATTCAATCACAGGTAATCGATGCTGATAGATTATAAGATAATGACGATGCTGATCTTGAGGAACACAAAGATTTATGTGCGATACCCAGTTAATAAATGACTACAAGCCCTGAAGATACGACAGCTGAAATGTTGAAAACCTAATACTACCGCATTATCAGTTTATCGCACAATTAAGAAGTATACATGCTGCGTGTACGACAATACAAAAAAATGCAGTTCTTTTTTATGCCCTATTATCATAATAATCGCCATCACTCTTGATTTTAAAATCATCATAGTCACACATCAACACAATCAACAGCATAGAGATTTTTTTAGCAATATCATGAATCAGCAGGTGTACATTCAAGAAATGGCAAGAAGTTAAACAACATACACTTAAAATGCAAAGGGAGTATAGGTAACAATATCTTAAGGTTTTTAAGGAATCCTCTTACTATTATTGAAGAATTTCTGACAGTTTGTTTAACTTTAAGGATGACACTACATACATAACAATGCATGTAGTGCATTGTGATTAATGAGGCCGCTGGCCGTGTTCATTGAGTAATTACCAAATTTTAGCGAAACCCTGCCATTTCATTTTTTTGGATACATGCATGAACTGAATGCGGAGGAAAGCTGGTTACCTTTTTTTGCGTAACATTTGATAGGGTATATTTAATATTGGCAATGAATCATACAAGCTTCTTCAATATCATATGTATCACGAATATCTGATGCATATTGGCTTAGTTGTTACTATTTTCCAAAAAAATGCATTTCATATGCACAACCAGCATTAAATTATTATCGTCTTCACAACTCGTCAACCCTTCCTCTACCTCACCTACCCTGTCATAATTCATAAACTGATATTTTATGGTAAATAAAGCAAACCTTGCTACTTCATGTAAGAATTTCGTGTGTTCTTCACCAAAAACATTGAAAATTGCAGATAGTGCATACATATTTCTTGCAGGTTGTTGATTTTGTGTGGACTTATTTTTTATAAGGTCAAAGTGAGACGCCAAAGATAACATGAGTATATCCAACAAGAATGATATGATACGACGATGCGCATGCAGTGAAGACGAAAGTGATGTAATGATTTTTCTAAAAGATTTGAATTCATGTGCATAGACAACATGTACGTGCTAAAACATCAAAAACGTTATCATTATTGAACTGACAATTGAAGCATTGAATGGGGCAGCATTGAGAATAGAACGACGTTTTGTAGCTTTATACAGCAATGCAGCGTAAGTGTGGTGTGCTCATCTTCTAAAAAAGTGACAAGTTATTATGCACATTTTTTATGTGCTTAATTGGAATTTTAGAGGGCCCTTTCAGGTTAGTTAATGAATTGCTTCACGAATTTATGGAATAAAGAAATTATAAGTGTGTCTTATCATTTTTATTATTCTGTGAAGAACACCATTCGCAACAAAACATGTTTATCATGCTATTATTATATTAATATATGGTCAGGGGCTAAAAGGACTAAAGGTATGCACGATCAGTTTTGGGTAAAGTAAATTTATTAGTCCGTCATCCTTTGTTGGTATAAAAACCGTGTGGTTTGTGAGCTCTGAAGAAAGATATTCATTACAATTCTTTGTCCATCCCCTCCCCCATTTTACGATTAGTACATGACAAAGTAATCATTTTATTAGCAAACAACAAAAGAATATTGTGAGTTAAGTAAACAGTCCTATCAAATTAAAGTAATAAAATTTACTTGAAGACGGAAATTCTATCCATATTTAGTTATACGCAATTAAAACTTGTGGATCACAATGAAAAGAAACTACGTAAAAGATGACAAAGTCTAATTGCAGAGTAAATAGCTTGCCCTGCCATTTACACCCGATGAATGCATCCCACTAAAAAGAAAAGAAAAATATTCAACGCATTTATTTTATGCGCATGTTAGGGATTCTGAAAATTGTTTCTTGATGGCATATTCGCCCTCACAACAGTAATAATTTGCAGCATCAGCAGCGATCCGGCCACTTTCGGACTTCCGGAGCGCTTTTCATAAATCAAAAATTGCATTGCACCAAAGTGGCAGTTATCTGTTTCGATGACGCAATGACACTTTATCCTGTAGCAATTTTCTAGACATGAACAAATAACATGAAGCACCACTGAAATTCGTATCGTCTATTTGCATAATATTATAATAATTATCCATCCTACTATAATTACTATATAATGCCTACTTCAACTTGCAAAATGATTGGTTTACGCAGATACATTTCAGCAATTTACATTGTTATTAGTGAGAAGTAAAGAGTTTGTAAGTCATAAAGCAAACATTATACCGGAGACCGGAATAAGTGTTCTTCACGACTACTGTTTACAAAATGAAAAGCAATAATAACTATAATATGCGCCTGAAATAACTTTGCAACTGTTTTTACTCACGTCACTTGGCAATGTTTGAATACAACACATTTTATGCTGCGTAAGTGAATGTATGTAGCTTCTTCTAAAGATTGCATAATCTTGATGATTCTATGGTTAGATAATAATAAATAATACCTTGAGAGCCACTATGTTGGAGGCTTTTTATAGCGTTTTTGTCTATGGTAGAGCAGAGTGGAGATTTGAAATTTGGATGGGATTTTGGCATTAAGCTTCATACTTGGAACGGTACAACCTTTTTCTATTATCGGTATCGCACATTCTAATTAAATGTAGTATGATTATTAGTAGATTCTCTCAGAGGAAATGATAACTATGTCAAGATTCTTGATGTCAACGTAAACATTTTTTCAGGGGGAATTCGATAGGTAATAATTATTGGAATGTTCTGACAAGCAAAGTAAAGTGAGAGTGGTGGTGAGAGAACGTAGTCATTTGACAATACGAAAAGCCAGAAAAGGAAGAGAGGAACACCTTTTAATAAGCTGTCAGATAAGATGAAGCTGTCTCAATTGTTCAAAATTAGAACCCTAGTAATATGGCTATCGCTAACATCCACGTCGGGAAACTGTGAATTTAAGTACCTACCCGATGAGATTATGTGCTTATGAGTACAATGACTATACTGAAAATCATGTAAGTAGCATCCATCTATCCATGTATGAGAGGTTATACTTGCCATTAATCTTATCATTTTCATCATCTTTTTCTAACGATCTCAAGAAAATGTACTCATCGATAGTCGACCTCCCCACTGATGGGAGCGTTTGATATGATTTCTGATAGTGTGTGATGCCTCCCTCTCATTGATGCAGTTTTAATATGGCTGTTAGATAACTCAATGTTTCTTCGAAATAACAATGATGATCTGCTTCGATTGTCAATAATATTCGTATGGCGGATCTCACAAATCTATGCATCATCAAATATTTTGCACTCATGAATGTGGAATACCGTAAGCACACTTGATTACAAACAATGGACTCACCTTTTAACTGCCCTGTTAAGCCACCTTCATTACTCTCAGAATGGTCATATAAAAATGCAAATGATCTGCTTGCTGTACTAACTTTGGACATAACATTACCTACTGGTTCGAATTGACTCTAAGATTACATTTCGGGTTTCTACATCCGTTTTTTCATTTCTCTTTAGTTTTCTATTCGCATGACTTAAAAAATAGTAATTTAATGTTCTACTTTATTGAACCAGTCAAGAATGGCGTGCTCTACATTTTTATATTCAGAGGGCAAAAAATGTAATTTTATAGCAATAGCACCTGAAAAATTTAAAAAAATAACCGTTTTAGTGTGGTCATATTTATGTGACAATCGAAAATCTAGGTGGATGTGATACAGTTGCTATTACGGTTGCTTAAAAACAAAACATTAGTGAATCATTTGTTAACATTTATGAAAATGTGGCTGAAGCAAAAAAATATGCTTACAAATTTAATTCCACCATCACATTTGTTAAAGAATCATCATCATCACTGCACATAACTAATGGCTCATACTTTAAGTTGCGTTTTAAGTATGAACTGTAATATGATATCACATTACATAATTTTGTAATCAGATATTTCAAAGTAACCGTTTGCCGACGCAAATCCCATAATAGTCTCGTAATGATTGCTATCTTTGACAAATCTTAAATATTATTTACAGCGACAAGTTGCCTTGAATCTGTAAAGGACACATAACTTTCTTTCCTTATTTTACTGTCAAAACATTAGATTAATTACCACCAATAATCGCAAGTGTTTCTTACATTTGCCTTTTGCATCACACTGTGCGTAACTACGTGTGTGTACAGTGCTTAAAAGTGGAAAACGCAGAGAATTTCAAAGGATGCTATTGCAAATAGTGATCAACCTACAAGCGGCATGTTCATGGTCATCTTTCTGCATTCCCTAATCGAATAATCCTCAGTGAATGGTGAGGTTTTTTTGTCAATAAGCAAAATACTTGAAAATTTACAAAGACTTCCAGCACTTGTACATCAACGAGTAATTACGTGTATTTCATCTTTGTCATGAAGAAAAAATGACAACACTATCTTCATGAAAGGCAAAAGTAATAATTGCAATGGTGTGGTTGCGTTGGCTAGTGAGCGTTTTTGAAATGTTTTATTTCTACCCACAAAAGAGTTACAAAAACGTAACAACAAAACACACATTCGTACCAACGCTAGCGGCGAAAAATGAGCATAATACATTAAATAATAATAATAATGTATAAATAATACACACTTGCAGTTGTACATTTCGCTAATTGCGATGATTGCTACTTGGCCATCATTCATTCACTCACATTCAGCAAAAATTTAAGTGTTGAATTATAATTCAACAATCCAAAAATTTGTTGTCACTCTTCTCATCTCTCATGGCTTTTCTTCATGTGCTACCTTCACCATTCTCTTTGAAACTGTGTTGTTGAACGCGTTGCGTAGAAGCGTAGAGCAAATTTTAATAGCTATGTAATATGCGTGCAAACGTGGAGGTATGTACAGACATTATTTGAACATACAAAAAACGCAAACAAATTGATTGCTCAATTTGGTTTCTATCGTAATGAAACGAGGGAGAGAGACAAAGTTTTGCAGTGACAAGCAGTAAGGCGGAGCAGAAATTACTTTTCTACAAATCCTTCACTTTATGTGATCACGAAGAGTTACCATAGCAAAGCCAGTGACACCAAAACACAAAATGATGGGTTTGATAGGCATAACAACAGGCCAAACCAAACCACAGTTACTCAAACTACGACAAAAGTGGCAGCTTCAATCGAACAAAATTTAATAAAAAAAATATATATGTATGCACGTATTAGCCACGTCTCGCTTCGTAATTTGCGTCCTGAAGCTAAAAAATTTCAATCCTCATTTTAAAATCAGTTTAATAACACAAAAGTGATCAGATTAGAATGCATCAGAGCAAAAATTATTTACTACTCGTCACAATCAAAATTTTGAATTTGTGCTTTGCGTCGAATCTAGTAAGTCGATTTTTTATGCCTGCAACACATTTTCGAGCGAAAGATCTTTTATATCAGCACTTTTTTTACAGTCCCCTTGACCTATTGTCTGTAAGCACACATGCATGTACTCATCATCCACGCTCATCATTTAAGCCAAAGTAAACTTTGAAGATTCTAAAAATATTCATGTGTCCAATGGCAGCAAAGATATGCATCAAATCAACCTCACTCTCCTATTCAATCTACGGATAGCCACTGCCATTCAACACGGTCGACCGCTCATTGTGCATTGTTAGGAATGGGTCATCATCACCATCATCGAATCAAATCACCATTCGTTCAACAAACTCTATTTGGTATGCGTTAACAAGCTTGATATAAGGACGGAACAAAGCGGAGCGGAGATTTCTAGATGGATAAGCAGACAGACTGGCATTGTTACTCTTTTCAAAAATAATCAGTATTTTACAGGAACAGCAATATTCTAGCTCTGTCGTTCATGCAAACAAACACAAAAACCACTCGTCCACAAATTTGGATGTCTTCAAATCAATCAATCAATCGATAACGCAATATTGCTACAAGAAAGGTGTACTTTGCAACGTTAATGTTAAGTCTGAATTCCGAAAAGATACAGCAATTGAAAACCATATAGGTAGTTTATGAAGGGATTGAACTGCACGATATGTAAACTGTAAATACCGGCTAACGCCTGAACGTGAAATTCAGATAACGTTTTCATGAATAAATCAAGAAATTGCTTGCATAAATCCGTCTCAAAATCACATCTCAGTTTTATAAATTCGATTTTACTTCCAGTAAAAAGACACGATTTTTTAGTAAATACATGCATTATTCTTGTCTGCCCACTGGCACGCACTACGCATTATGCTGCAAAATAAATCTCGACAGAACGTTCGGTTATTGCGGAGTGCGGAGTGTCTCATCATTATTATTGGGCTCTTGTCAATGCAATTACTGCGTGCAAACAAATAAATGAACGAATTCCGTGACAGGTTGAGTGGAAGAGCTGTATGGGTTTGCAGTTAACTGTTGATTGTTTGTCTGATTGTCTGGCGCAAGAATTCCCATATTGATCGAAAGATTGCAATCCGACGTTACGTTCCTTTTACGGTAGATGCAACAGTCAACATCACAAATCAAACTGGTTAGGGTTCGGCTGAGCCGAAAGTCGATACGTAGTCATTCACATTAAAGGAGCCACTTACTTAGGCAGGCACATAAGATTCACATGTAGCAAGCGATAATAAGAGTCATTATTCTTGAACTCCATAAACCTGTCTACCACAAACTCAAGTCTTCTTGAGGAATCTTAAAGCTGTTATGCAAGCAAAAATTACCAAACAGTAAATAATAACAACTCAAACTATTAGAATTCCAATGTCGTTCATTTGCAAGTATTTATGACGTACGCAAGATTATTAATATAATCGAATATGAGTGTGCTTTTATCACAAATTTACATCTGCAAATAATCATGCAACTGCTTAATTGAAGACGTGAAGAATAATCGTCGTGGCATATATGGGAAATCGGTCAATTTTTATGAATTTGATGAATGTTTCCACATTATTAACTAACAGGGTTACCTGGACAAAATAATTTTTGATGAGTACTAATGTTTGAATTTGTAAATTTAGTAGCTTCTGAGCTGGTTGTATATATGCTGATTTTCTTAAGCAACCCCATTCAATCTATTATTAGGTTATCTTTCAACAATTATAAATAGCTGCTTATAAAAAAGTTGCACATAAAAATAGTGATTTCTCGTTTTTTTTTCAACATTAGCAAAATTATTTATTTTACAACGCCAGTAATCCCACAAAATATTTTTTTAATTACAAACTTAACTGGTTGTTAGTGTATGTCGGCATGGTATTTTAAGGATCATTTAGGGATACCAGCATGAGCATGAAAAAAGCATACACGAAAAACCCAAAGTGCAATGAGCTTCAGGTTTTAGAACTTTGTGGTGTTAAAGTGTCCATGTACCTAAATACCGTGAAGTAAACTTCCTAATACTGCCTACAAGAAATGAAATCAAATGAACAGCACAGGGATCGTTAGCTATTACAGTATAAATTCATAGATTATCTTACTTGAAATACATTATATTGACTCGGCGAAATTCAACAGGAAATGCTGCTGAGTAGTGGTACAAAAAGAAAGATTTGAAAGTTCGTGTCTCATTCGCAATAATATTTGCATAATCTCATGAGCAGGTCGTTCATTGTCTCATAACTTTAATACGAATATTATGCACACTTTGAAAGTGGCTGAAATTACTTTCAACTTCTTAAAAAAATATTATTTGTTGTTTTTGACTACATCAAAGCTTTAAGACGTGCAGAAGATAACGCCAAATCGAAAACAGGTGTTAGAGTTCCTGGCAAAAATCACTACATCTGCATCTGCTTGACACGACACAGTAGTTAAAAAAGACCGTTCCAGCGGACGGGAACAGCAACAAGATTTTTGTCGGTTGCATGTTGCATCATCTCTCTATGCTCCTGTCTAGCAAAAACTCATTACCAAAAACCTTCGGACTCTTGTAAAGCAGGGAAAAAAGATGAAGACAAGGATGTAAAGGTAGCAAAAGAAATTACAAGTACAAGACAAACTTCACCTTCTGATTACAACATATACATACATGCACAAACAGCACAAGCCCATTCATTGAACATTTTGGATACACTTTTATCATTCATATAATCACGAAAACCAGATTCCAAAAGAAACCATCGATACACACCTGTCACTTCACCTTCGATTTCTTACAGATTTTTCCTACCAACTTTTCACAATAGGATGACCCAGCACACACAAAAACCCAGCGTAATCTCAATCTCCTGCTAAGAAGACTTGGTCATCATCATCAACATAGCTCTGTGCATACCTGATCCCCCATTAAAAGCATATTATGCATAAATGATCAATTCAGAATCAGAATTACTTATTTTTATTCGTATTTCATGAGGAGTCTGGTGTCAGGAGCAGTGGTGGTGGTGTATGCAGTAGTTTTCATACTTTTTAAGCACTCTCTGCTACAATAAAAACTGTGACGTTTGACCATCTTACAGCTTTTAGGCTTTACATCAAGCATCTCAACATCCTTTTCTTACGTTTTGACAGCGTGAGTTCATTGTATAAAATAAAATTCTTATATAACATTTAACAACATGCAAAAATATATTTATAGTGTTGTATGCATGTATACACATGATAATGGTCGACATTGGTTGCCAATTTTTTTTCTCTGTCTTTTATTCTTTTAACCGCTTCTAAGCAAGCTACTGAATGAAGAATGGCATGGAATGTTGTTGTTGTTCATTATGATTATGATAACCATGATGAAGACGGGCCAAAAAAAGGAGAGACTTTAAATTTCTTGATACCTTCACGACCTTCACCACAGTGCCATAATTATCTTTATTATTTTTGCTGCCCACATTGATCGTGTTTTGCTAATAAGCTGATCAACAAAGGAATAGTTTATTCCAATGAAAAGAAAAATGATTAGTGCATGTAGAAATAGGAGAGCGCATTATTAGAGTGACGAGTGTGGCATGGCGGTAGTGAGTGTGGCAGGCAGTATAGAAATTTCTTTTTGCCAAAGATGCATCATCAAGTGTAACAACTCGAGTCTCTATTTTTACACGTTTTACCAACTACCTTTTTACTTATACCAGGCCACCATCCTTTAAAATGGCAACAATATTTTGTATTTAGTTAGGTACACTTGAATTCATTTCACAATTGTCACAGTGCAGGCATCAATAACAATTGCCATATTTGTCTGGCGCGAGCAATAAATGATTTAATTACACAGTCCGTAAAAATCAATATCATTCGACTGCATTTAAAAATAAATACAACAATGAGTGTCTCTCATGGCAAAAGTAAATTGAAACGTTATGTAAATGAAATGATTTCTCATTCTCATGCTCAATGTTCCAAATGTAAAATTTGCCATTGGCTAGATCTAGATATAGAGAGAGTTCTGATGTTGTCTTGTTATTATTCTTTGTGATGCTTTAATATTCACCCGTTATGGATTTTTCACCTTGTATAAACATTTGCAACGAAAATTAAAATAGTAAAAATGTCAAGTGACATCTCTTCAATGGGTTTACTGCCACGACATGCTTTTAGCACAATATCTCTTTTATTAGCTTGTATACTTCATTCATTATCGTCACCATCGTTACCTACAATAAGTTGCATCGCCACCATGGTGACAAAAATGTGCCTAGGCTAAAAAGAACAAGTAGACATAGAAAGCAATCTGAAAATTATGCGAATATGTGAATCAGCCATCACATAAAATAATGACAATAAATCTTGACAAGACCACAAGAAACGCTTCGTGAAGAGGGATAAGATCTGTGTAAAATTGGCAGTATAAGTATTGTGATTTGATTGATGCACCAATAAAATTGATAGGATAATGGAGAGTGTGGGGGAGAACCCGATAGCGAAATGGTAATGACATTACAAGTTATAGATTGCGGGGACCGATAAAGTCACAAAAATTCCTTCCACAGCGGCTGTTGTAAGTGTGATTGAAGTTTTATGACTAATTTAAAGTCAGGTGATGACAATAGATGAGTGAACTCCCCAGTGCATTAACTGCCATTGTAGTGCATTCACATGCAATAAGATTCGAATTAATTGATATCTGTCGGTCAAAATATCAAAGAAAATGTACATGTTTCTGTATACGTTATATAGTTGCACTGGTATATGGTCGTCGTGATAGGCTATAAAATGAAATCGAGTGCATGTTTTTTATACCTTTATGTACACTCGCATTAATGGAAAAATATGCCAAATTGCATGAAATTCTGAATTGATATCATTCTACCACGACAAACCCTCAGACTTGTTCAGTGTATATCTCAAATTCGTGTGTACTGCACGCGTGGGTCGGAAAATAAAAGATGAAAAAGGGTAGTACAATTATAACGAAGATGACAACTTACCACGTCGCACTGTTGCTGCTGCTGCTGGGATGGTCAATGATTATTATAGCTGTTATGATTATTACCAAGACGATTTCCACTTATTTCCCAACATAGTATTATTATTATCATACAGTTTATTTACGATAATAGCAATAAGGGGCAAATCATGATACAAACACCCTAGACTTGACTTTGACAAAGTACACATTATCGAAACACATACACATATATTTTTCTTTCAAAATTAAATAGTTATGAGATCCAGTTAGAACCCCTTTGAAAAACAAAACAATGGAAAAAAACTAGCTAGCCTTTTGTCATTGTTACCTTTTAATTTAAAAGATAACTATAAAAATGATGGATCCTTGTTTATTGATGCATAAAATGTATGGAGAATGTTTTCGTTGCATGCACAGTTGTAAATTTTCAGAATGCAACTGCAGCAACCGCCCGTCCCTCCATGTTCGAGATGCTCTATATATGGAGCAGTGTGTTGCGGGCGTATGAAATATTTGTGTATGCAAGTGTCCACTTTTAAGTATAGAATTCTTTTTTAAAATTATATTAAATAGAGTCGTTTCGTGTTGTTTATGCGCATCAACGAATTATCACAGTAATGAGCAATTAGATCAAAGTGCTTTGGACTGTCAAACCTTGTGTCATAACAATAAACACGGTTGTTTGTATTTTTTATCTTCTATTTACTCCTTGCAATTGCGCTAAAAGGAAAAGGAACAACAAGGATAATGTAAATGAACGATAAAGATAATATCATCATAAGTATACCAAACAATGCATACCTACCAATTCTTTTGGTGATGGCACTCAATCAGATAAGAATCGGTGGATGCAAAAACGTAAGAGAAATAAAAATGAATAAATGCAACCGATGCAGGCACAGAAAAGCTAATCGCAAGCATTGTAAACTGCAACGAGTAATAAACATTTAAATGACTCAATATCCTGATATGAGGATTAGTATATTAACAAATATGATATCTCTAATCTTGCATCTTGTACTGCTGCTGCTGGGGCAACTAGAAATGGTCATGTTTATGTGACGCTGATACATCTATATTATTGCATTTTAAAATATTGCTACGACAACAGACTACTGGTTTCTTGACTTACTGCACATATCACAACACAACCAGTCATGTATAATTTCTTTAAAATCATACCTGTACCTACTCATTTTACTCGATTATGCAATACCACATATCACATAATACATCAGTACTAGTAGTAAATATTCAAATAGGAATTGATTACTGTAGCTCGCTGATTGCCTCCATTAAAAAACTATAGGACTAACTAACAAAAAATACTACTTCTCGAGTTTGACAGATGCAGAAAGAAGCTTTTTGCTAGCGTGAAAAAAGAAATCATGTAATGCATCAAATCAAATCATGAATCATGATGGAGAGAAGACGCAAAGATTCGATGCAGTTTTGCCACGAGCACATTTTCGAACAGAAGTTGATTAAATAAAAGTCAAATGGTACATAAAAAAGTGCATATATGTTTGGGCAAGTAGAAGGAATGCCAGTTAATCATGCATGCGTTCGTTCGAAGGCATACATTTTGAGTATGTTATTATGGGCAATCACCTATCTTCGATAATCTTCTCAAATTCTCAACTCGATAGAATATATACACTCGCATAAATAATGATGCTGGTTAGCTGCCCTTATTTTTTTTCTAGTGAGATGTCAGAAGACATCACCACCACTACTACCATGTACCATTCACATCTTATCATGTAATAATATCGGAGAAATTTTTCGCTATAAATCTTCAAAATAATGATGTTTTAGTAGGAAGGCACGCATGGTTTTATATTTTTGCGCATGACCATACGCTTTTCAATTAATAAGTCAACTTTTTTAACGCCAACCATCACCAAGACGCACACACGTGACCTGTCGACATTGTTGTAACGCTAATCATTAGTTTACATCCTCACTGAACGAAGAGCAGTCGCACAGAATTGATAATGCGATAAACTGCTGACAAACTCCTTTTTATATTTCATGTAAATAAACAAATAATGATGATGGAATGCTTGATAAACATAATAAATAATGGGATTGAAAGAAGAGGCCCTTATAATAGACGCATCAATAGCGACTCTCGTGCTCTTAATATTAAATCAAGATGAATTGATCAGTTTGAGAGGAAGGAGAAATGGAGAAAGTCGATAAGCTCTATCTTTGACAAGCAACAAGCAAACTACTCTACTCCACTTTCATATCACCAACGAAACCACAATAGCAACCATATAGTATTGACACTTTAACCATGACGCATTTAATCACAGCCATAAGCACATAAGTATGTGTGCGTCGCCACGGCAACGGCAATGCAAAATCTCTTCTTGTTTATTGCACACAGTGGCTTGGCACCGATCTTACCTATAGGAATTTGCTATTCAGGCATCCTCATCCATCTCATCATCACACTATCAATAAGAAACATCAGTTCATGATGCCCAGAAGAAAATGCTACAGTAAATGCAAGTGTTTCTAAATTTGATTCCTGGTCAATTACTTATGTCTTGGGAAATGGTTGATGACAGTGACAAGTGCAAATTAGCATTGTTTAAATATGTATATAAAGTAGAAACTGATGTATATGGGCAAGAAATGGCGTCATGTGCTCGTGAAATCAATCGAAGTGCAATTAATGAATACCGAAAAACAATGGTGAGTGTTCATAAATTGTCAATCATTATGAAAGCGTGTATTATTGAACTGACTTAAATAAACCGCCTTTCCTACTTTTCAACATGTGCTTTTGTCAATTTGTGGTTTAATGCAGTCAATAAATATTTTGTCACTATCGAAAAGTGCCATACAGGAAAAGATGTAAGCATGCCAGAAACGTACTAAAGTTTTTATTAAATCGTCAAAGCAGAAATGCATCAAATTTGACACGCTTCGAACAAAAAATAGTTATTATGCGGTTTACATATAGAAGAAGTAATCATTACCGTTCAAATATCTTTTTTTACGACTCTACACAGTAACGCCTTCAACTCATGGTTTCTTCATCTTCATTTTTTTTCATTTGCATACCAGTTGCGACATTATTTTACAGCAATAATGCAAAAGTGTTCATCGCAATGTAGCGACAATACGATGTGATAATTTTAGCAGTCATATTAATAGACACCATTCATCGTTCCATTATCTTAATCTCATCATTCCACCTGCGCACATTTTTATTTTCTGCCGTAAAAAACCTCGTGATGTGATCCCCTCAAGATTTGCTTTTTTCTGTTGTTTTATAGATAAAGGGATCCTGTGTATGGGTTAATAATTGCGAAGGAAATGAAGTCAATTACGAAAAAGAATTCCACAGCAACTGTATTACGTATATTATGCAAATCTTCATCTCTAATTTATGCATTGATAAATAAAAGAAATAATAGAAGTGAGGCATTAAAAGGAACCTCAGAAGCACCGACAAAAGTGATAAGTTAGAGAGTCCTTTAGATCGGTTTATTTATCTTGACGACTTCTTTTTTGAGAGGAGTTGCTTACCTTGCCCATATATGCGATTCTGCGTCATCGCGTGCTTTATGATGGCTCATGCTAGAGACAGTAAATCGAATTTCTGCTGTTCTCTGTCAGCAGTAGGCAGGTGAGAAGGGTTGAGCGAGACTAGTTTGTGTGAAGCAAGCGGTTTTATGTAGGAAATGAAAAGTGTCATGTAGTTAGTAACAGGTAACATTTTGTCATTCTTGTGTTGAAAAAAATGCTGAATACAGATAAAACTTAATAAGGATTTACCAGATTGATTTTATCAAATATCGTGTAGTAATTTCCTTTCTTAGCATTACATTATGTTATGTAGTATTAAGTGTACAAAACCCAACAATCTCTTTTTTTAGAGATATACACCCCTCAAAATGATAAGATTCTTGACAAAAATGTACGTAGGAATGTAGGAATCTTCATCTTTTCCTTTTTCTAAATTATAATCTTTATACCATTTACTTGTGAAACATAATAATTGCATTAGTGACAAGTAAATCTTTCATACCTACCTACATATGTTCCACCCTCACTCACTATCACTATTCGCATAAGGAAATACACGATGCGAATCATTGGATGGATTCATTGACCATCAGATTTAGAGTACAAGATTTACTGTAATTTCTGGATTGATTGATTCTATTTGGAGAACAATGAAATGGGATCACATTATTTAGAGTAAATGGCAGTTCCAAGACCCAAAAATATACAATGCAATCGATTTATAGTTAGTATTACGAATACATAATACGAAGTAAGACAAATAGGATAAAAGTAATTACTTATGCTTTATTGCATCAGAATATATAGGGAAACTATCCTTGTATCGATTTGTAAAAGGGTTTCAATAACGAATGCAGTAAGTGGCAAGCAGTAAAAATTAATAACTGTTAATAACGCTTCTGCGGTTTGATTATTTTAACGTACTAACATTTGCATAATCAAGATCAAACAAATAGCTCCGATGCAAATGTTAATTTTGTAGATTAAAATGAAATATATGTAATTGTTTGTTAAAGTATACGGTGACGGTGGACATTGACGTATACAAATCTTTAAAAGACAATAATATCTTCTGTGTTTATTACCACTACTTATAGTATAGTATACACTCGTCGGCAGTGTTTGGTGTTTATGGCTTGAGATATATGTAGTGTAATAAAATGAAATATATGACTAGAGTTGCATTAACAAATTGTCATATCGAATCTTTACAGTTTCTTCCTTTGTTTCTTTCATTCCTGTCCAATTTAAAGTTTTTATCTGGCCGTTCATGCTCTTGATTGAAACTGAATGCAACCGTTGGACCACAATGGCACGGATGGAGTAATTGTACGATTCATTTTAAAAATCGTGACACCTAACAAATCATTAAAATATTAAACTACAGTTATTATGTAACCAATTGTGCGTGTAATGATGTTTTTTTGCAGTTCAACACGACGCAGGAACCTGCTTTCGGCCCACAAAAAAGGACAGTGTTCAAACAGTGTCTAATTTACGAATACTAATGATTAAATTCACAGAGGCCATTTAATAATTACTTTCATGTGTTTAAAACTGAAAGTCAATCATTGCATTGCAGTCGGCTTGTGTACCGTTGATGAGAAAATACTGTTAGGCTAGGTGCAGTTGTGCGGGGATGGAAGGAGTGCATTTGCCTCATTTTGGTCTGCCGTATGCACAGAGAAATATCGACTCCTAAAATGGGCGTGCTTATTTATTACGTGTGTTGTGAGCTGTTTAAGTGAGTGATGCGTTGAATATGTCTTGGGGTATAATGAAGCAATAAAAAATAATAATAATACGACTGAACTCATCTAATGAAAAAAAGTATAGGAACTTACTGACTAGAAATTATTATCGTTTTTTAATCTCCACGCCAAAGCAATAACAAGAATTTTAATCGTTAGAGACGTTGTGGTCGAATATTGAATTTTTCTATTTATTTGAATAAACATAATTACAAATATTATGATCATGATCAACCTTGGCTCTGCTTGGGAAGATACTCTTTATTATGGTCGTACGGTTCAATTGTTGGTCACTGCTTTTTTAACTATTCTGAAAATTCCTTTGAATATAATATATGGACAATTGTACAATCGGAGGAGAATAGAGGTGTCTATTCATCATCAAAATGATGGAGATGACAGCGTCAAGCCTTTGTTGATTATTGCACTTATTTTTATGCCAAATACAAAGAATAGGCAAGGTAAAAGGTCATAAAATCTAAAGAAATCTTTTTTTTGATTTGCAACAATAAACTTCATCATTTTTCCTTTATTATGTAATGGCATTCATAATAATTATTGTAGCATCCCATAAATAAAGCGTTGAGTAGCCACACCACTACCAATCACCATGTCATTTATTGTTACGTCTTATACATTAATGTATGAGTTATATGGAAAATAATAGTTTGTAAATAGTAGTCAAAGTGATCCCGTCCAAATCATTAGAAGGAAAGGAATTCAAATAAACTCTGTTAAGCATCATTCAACTTCCCTTATTCTTGTATATACATTATTTTTTCTGAAGAGTTCACACCTGTTGTGGCAGAGCCCAATTACCTCAAACTTCACTCATTGAAGTCTATTCTATGATTAAATCTTCGAATATCAGTCTATACACACCTTCCTTTAGTAAATCACCGCTTGAATGATAAAGTATTTACAAATAACACAATAGCATCCTACGCAGACAATTACTTAAAATGACAACCAAGATGGGATACATAGAAAAATTGTAAATTTCCATTTTCGACCTTGGTCTTGTCAAATGGATCAGTCTGCTTTTCATAAATTAAAAAGCTCAGAATGCTATAGAGCCGCACACTAATAAACTATGAAAAACTAGTGAGTATAGTTGCACACACAAAACAGATGTATGATTACCTACTGATTGTAAATGAGAAAAAATTACATCTTTAGTCCTTATGCTTCCATTATTGGCAATCAATTGATGAAGCAAGTTTTTCCGAAAAAATATATATGGTCAAAGCCAGTTATCAACCTCATATCAATTTTCAACAATGATCGTAAAAATGCAAATGCAGCTGCACATCATTTTGAATGGACACATTCTTTACATCTCGGCAAACCAAATCCCAAACTAAATAGTCGTTATCCAGAGAAGAGGTGCAGGAATGGTATGCTGAGGTTTGAACTCCATGTTCGTAAAGGTTCTTCAAACCAAGCACTGGATTGAATTTTCTTCTGTAATAAGTAAATGGCCTTCTTCCGAATTCCTAACCCTTATAGGTAGCTCATTAAAAATAGCAAAGCAAACGTGAGTTCGTGAAAAGTTCCTATGAAATCCTATGACAGTCCGGTTTTCAACATCCTCGGTACATGTTATAATTTATAAGCTCTGAAAATTATAGCTAATAAAACTTTTTAAAATGTTCACATTACCCCATGAAGTGATATCCGCTTATTTCTGGCTCGCTGAGCTCCCGATGGCGTAATTGGCGTTAGGAGAGAAAGTGAATTCGTTTTTTGAATGAATCTAAAAGATTCACTTCTGTATACACGATTGTCTTCATTTCTCCTGAAAACAAAGTCACACCATTTTCTTGGTAGCACACTCGCTGCAGCGGTCAATTCATTCTTCCATTTTTGAATTTGTTGCTGTCCATTGCTGCTGCCTCCACTGGAGCTATCCGAGGCACGCTTATTTCTATTTGAGTTCCTTGTCACTGCAAGACGAACAGGATTACATGACGATTTATCGTAGGTTGTACTCAGCGTATCAAAATCATCCGTACTGGTGGTGTTGTCCAAGCTGTCTGCAAAGCTTATCTGAGGATTAGACCGATACTGGTAGCCGTACCGTGTTCCCAAGAATGAGCCATTTCCACTTGATCCATAAATTATACCTGGATGAACAAACTCATTGCGATAAGATCCATCATAAACTTTGTCCTCATCCCTATGATTATTGGCATCCCGTGTGTCTCTGTACATTGCCCCATTCGCTGGAGCAATTGGGTACTCATGGCTTTTTACTTTAGAGTGCAACTTTTTCGCTTTCCCACTTTTAATGAAAATGTTAGTCGTGCTGCTCCGGGCAGGATTCCAGTTCCCATGAATGAAGTTTGGATTTGTGGATGCCATTTCGAAAAATTCTCAGAGTCCTCTCAATGAGAAGACATGAAAAGTTGGTATATATTACTCTATATTTAACACTAGCAAAATAAACCATAAAAGTGCTACCAACATTTTAAACAGATAGTTATCAGCTTGGTTGTTCTTTCACATTTTATTTTCTTGAAATTAAACTCGCAATTTAAGATAATGCCCATGTTCTCACCCAACAATATTGCCACCTTAGCTTAGGTAGCACGGATTTCATGTATATGGGCAGGTAACTATATTAGCAATAAGCACATTTCCACACTGCTCCTTACAGAATAACTTACAAAAGGTGTGTCTGCATTCTTATAAAAATGCAATGAAAATCAGACACAGAAGCATGTTCATTCTCTCTCGTTGCATGTTTCTGCAAGAGGAATCTTATCTCTGTCTGTAAAGTGTTTCCTTTTTTGCAAATCACAGGTAAAAGTTTATTCCATTCCCACGGTTACCTTACCACTGAGCACGGAGCAAATGACCAGCATGCAAAAAAAAGTAACTGCCCTCAACTGCAAATCTTATAAGTTATCTCTACGTACATACTTGCGTTTTCATTGCAAATTATTAAAATGTTTTCATTAATATATTCAGACAAGTAGATTTACGCAATAAATAAATAAGGTACCGCCAAGACTATAAGACTGTCCGTGTTGTACATTCCTATGAAGTACATACATATTTTGCTTTTATGAAGCTCAAATATTTCTGAGGTTATATGACTTTTCCTTTCATCTGTCTAATCACTCGTGATAATATTGTACCCTTAGCGTTTTTTGATAATTGTCTTATATTTTCAGTAGTTTGTACAGAACACATTATATATTTTTTATGACGAATGATGAAGAAAGATAAGATAAATCACGACAGGAACGACAACACGCACAAACTCTCTTTTACTGGTATTTACTAAATAAACTGGATTCGATATTTTGATGTATAAATCATAACCCTTGCATCGTGTGTGTTTGCCAAAACAATAATGATGACTTTAAAATCGATAATATGCTGACAAGAACATCATATTAGCGAATTGACTTCTCGCTCCCACTTGCAAAGTCACCTATAGGCAGCCATCATCAGCGTCTGCAGAGCACTCGGCGCATCTCATGCGAGAAACTTGTGTGACCGCTTGTTCCTTTCCCTTAAATATTATACGAAACACATCAACACAAATAGAAGGGCCCATTAATGGCCATTGTCACAGGCAATCGAACTTTTTATTATTAGTTGTTGGGGAGAAGTCGCTTTATGAGAATAATAACCGAACTTTTGATAATAATGGTAGCACTTGAAAAAAAAGAGAAAAGCCAAGTAACATCATTCTTATCGTAATTGGAATATCTGTTTTTATGGCGTTATTGAATTTACTTGACAGGCTGCATGCACACAAAAATAAAATAGAGGCACATGCCAGTTTTTAATAGCAAAATTGACACAAGATGATAGCCACCGCTATATTTTTGTCATGAGCAATCCCAAGACAAAAGCCACAAAGCAAAAATGCAATCGTGATGGTAGTTGATTTGGAGTGCATGAGCGTTATGATGGCTCTGTGTAGTGCTATTAACTCTTGCTATTACGCCGACAAAAGGTCGTTCAGTCCGTTCATAAATGTCATTGTAAAAAGAGGAGAAATCACTAGTTCTTTTTAATGAAGCGTAAATAGTAGCGGTAGAGTGTTTGAAACAATTAGAATTGAACCAAGCCAAAAGGGTTTATGTAATAGAGGTAGTTATTCGTTTTGAATGTTCAAAAACTCCGTGGCTGAACAATTTCCACGTGAAGAAGAAGAGAGTGACAAAAATGAAACACCACAAAAGTTCAACACTTGTGGATCACTTATTATAGGCTATAAAGTTAAAATTATAACTTTCAAAGGGTTAAAATACAGCTGAAACTGTCACATATAAAACCGCAGACGGTTACCAAGAAGTTATCTTTACGCCTGACATGTTACACTGACATGACATTATTTTATTCATTTTTCGTAATTACACTTCTTTGTTGAACTCTGGGCTAAATCTAAATACCAGTTATTATGAGGAGAAAGCAGCAGCTAGAAGATTTACATGGTAATGGTATGTCATTTAAACACAAACTCAAGTACATACACACGAAAAGTTTACGTGTTTTTCTTTTAGTTTGTCACGTGTCACTAATTCATCGTGTATTAAGGGGTTTCTCTTGAGAACTTTACAGTTTTACAGTTCAAATTTTTGTAGTCCACTTTATGCTGAAATCAAAGCAAAAACAGTTTCCTTTCCATTGTGTCGGTATAAGATAGGTAGTCCTAATATGAATTAAGTTTTCTAGCTTAGAACACGATAAAAACGGTTTCTTAAGTCCGTTGTGGCTAAAAAATGACGAGTAAATTATATTGTTAGGAAATAATTGATACACTCGCTGCACCGAAATTTGACTGTAATGACAATGGATGCGTTTTGGTTTGTGATGGGATTTGCATCAAGTAGGAGCATTTTCTAGTAAACTGCAGTGTCTCTGAATGGATACCTATGAAATGAACCAACGTGAACAAAGGCGCAACACGCCATGTGAGATGCTGCTTTTAAGTTTTGCGTAGAAGCAGTCGTCAGCTCTGGTTTCAAGTCTTGAAGCTCTTACCAGCGACTGACCACTGATGGTTTTTTGTAGGTGATGTAAATGCGCAAGCACGCAGGACTTCTCGGCCAACAACCAACTATGAAGTGCTAGAATATTGCATATAGACTGAGCGTAGCCTATTGTGTGACAGGTGCACCTGTGGACTGCAAAGAACCCAAGGATTTTTTGAAGCGGTTGGTAAGAAGCTTTGTTAATAATTTTATATACTGCAATTTATGCGCAGGCCTCTCATCACAATTTCGATAAAAATGGTTTTTAGCTCCTCATATCCACCTTTGAAGCATCCAGGTATACAATGCAAAAGTTTGCAACTGGCTGGCTGGGATGATGAATGGCTATCAATTGAAGTGATTGAACTTACATTTCAAATGAATTCATTTAACAGATAAAAAATCAGAATAAGCAAAACACATTTTGATTTATCCAGTATGATATTGCGAATTTATTTTGTTTATTTTTTGTACGTTCGCAAAGGTTAAAAACGTTAACAATTGAGAGTTTGATTTTTCTTATAAAAAGGATTAGCTTTGCGTTACCAGCCTCAGATAGACTTCAAACTTCATAACTCTATATCGTATTTATAGGCTCCCTGTGTTTTAGTTAATTTTTTAGAGTACATTCAGAACATCCATAGAATAACTAACAATAATGATACTTTTTACCCAACTTGAAATCGTAAAATTTTACAAGGACATGACATCTTACTAGCTAAGCAACTACATATACGGTAAAAACGAAACAGTTCTTGGTTGTTCACAAATTCATTATTCATAATTTAGACATATTATTAGGCAACTAAAAATGTACGTAATATAAACTTACTAATTGATAAGCCAGTTATCCAATTTATCTAATCGAACTCAATCTCACGAGTTACTTTGAGTAGCATGCATTACAATACAAATTCAATTTAAGCGTACAAATTTAAGAAAATGATTTCCAAGATAAAGTAATCTGATCTTATATTGATTGAAAAGTTTCTAAAATTCCGGCGCCACGCTAAGACTGGCACCTCTTACAGCAGATCTCAGCGTTTTAAAACTCATATCAAAAGCAAAATGCATCAGCATTCCGAATGATCCAAACATAAATTTGCTGTGATCCGCTAGTAGAAATTCCAGTCTTGGAACTAATAGTACACTCAATTTTAGGTGTCATTTTTCGTAAAATGCCTTAGTGCAGTATTATGTGTGCACTTGTATGTAATTTAAACGCGTAATTTCACATTACACTAATCTTGTCTACCAGGCGGGGAAACTTTTTACACCATTTGTACAAAAGGTTGACTACAAGGGTTAACAAACTACAAGAAACAGCCGATTTATTTACATCACAATTGTAAAAATAGAAAACCACGACTATTTTCACCCAAGTCAAGGCTAAGCTGAGCTAACCAGATGGATCAAGTGGAAAACTGTTATCTTTATACACGAAATGTAAAAGTTTGTTTGTATTTACAATGCTCATAATAGCAATAATATATTAAATTCAGATCTTAACTGATCATGATCAGATTGAATATATTTTACATTCTAAAAATGTATTAGTACATTCTATTACTTTTACAATGAGAACATTTCGTATTTGTCACCGCTTTGTGCATCAATCAAACTACTTCCATTATATTGTTGACTCCAATGTAGTAACAAAAATATTGAATGTTGTGTTCCTAATAACAATAACTATATTAGCTCTGTATATATGTAAACGGGAGCTCATGACTAAATGAATGCCAGTACCACCTTACTAACAATAAAAATACTGAATAGATAAAATTATTAGGATTTAGAGCATCGAGAATAGCTATTTCCTGCTAATGAGAGATGATTGCGAAGGAATTGAGTAAAATATTAATTTCTCTCTCGCACTATGAGGCACAAAACTGAAAATGAACGTAGAAATGGATGACTTTATTAAACAAAACTTTCCCAAAACAACTAACTGTGTTATAATTTTTATCGTGCATTGTACACACAAAGATTTGATTAGGGATACAAGTACCAGAACAAGGCTTTTAAAACAAACCCACAAAGTAAAGAAGTCTAGCCCATAGGTTTTATAGATTCGAACATTTCATTTAACTGGAAAACTTAATATGTTAGAGTAGTCACAAAAACATGTACCGGCAAAAGGATTCAGTGCTACATTTCGGTTATAACGTAACGTAAACGGTTAGCAACATAATTTTTTTATGTTAATAAAATAGACTGGTAAACTAATGTTTTAAATAACAATTCCAACAAACAAAAAATAAATACACGGTTTCTATTCTATTATGCGTTATTGCGACTCGAGTTTCTCTCTTATGTTATGTAAGTCACATATGGGTGATGAATAACAAAGACAAGACGGGATCCATAACCCATCCTGGAGTACGGTCAACGGTGTTAATCCATCTGAATCAGAATATTATTGCTTGCTCGAAGGACAGGACATTTTACCCATACATTTGTCCACTACTCCTTATTACGGTCACCAAGATTTGAGAAGTCGCTCAACTTTGATTCGAAATCGAGACTGCTGACGCCGATAACAGACTGAAAAGTCAGGTCGCCCTAAATAAATAAAAGTAATTCTCATAAACTTTTGCGACAATTTGCAGAGCAGTTAGTTTAAGCCTGTCTTATAATCTAAAAGATTTCTTACTTCTGTCAAAGGTTCATTTGAGTTAGCGCGAAGGCCATCGTTTCCGTTGAATAAGCTACCCATTGAAAAGTCCATGCCCTTCATTACAAAGAAAATACAAGAATAAGAACATGAACATTTAAAAAACTTATAAAGTATCCTGTGAGTGCAACTACCTCATTCATAGCACTCCATGCATCCAAAGATGCAAGTGCTAGCTTTTCGGGAGTATCCATGGATGATGACGTATCGTCACCACCAGATTGCTTTTTGGGTGTTTCAAGTAAAGATGGGTCCCTGGTATTTTTTCTACTCGATTCGTCAAGGATTCCTGCAATTAAGCGGGCATATAAGTTTAAGATAATTCAACAACAAAAATACGTTTTGATTGCATATTATGCCAATATGTATTATTATTATTTTACCGCTTAAATTAACACTCGAGTTGGAACACTCCAATTCATCAAATCTCAAGTCATTCGCAATGAACCTTGTAGATTCAGGGATTGATATGTCCATGAAAGATGACAACGACAAATTGTCCAATGTTTCTTCGAAACCAATCATATTTTTGGAAGGAGACGTTTTCTCTGAGGATGTGGTAGTCGTCGGATCCGTAGAGCCACCACTCTTTGTGGAATTTGTAGCACCAGAACCAGAGGCAACTGCTCCAGACATTAAAGTGGAAGTAACCGTAGGCTTTTCGTTTGACGAGATAGTGGTTAGAATGGAAGCGACAGAAACAGCAACAGTAGGCGCTAGTGTAACTGTCGGGGAAATCAACGCTACCGAGGTTGATGTAACGTCCAGGTCCGACGTTACAGGAAGAGTTGTTACTGCATTCAAGTTTTCAGCTGAAACAGGAACTACACTTAGACCGGTGGCGACTACCGGTGGGATAGCTATCAGTGTAGTCATCGTAGCATCTGGCTTTGGAAGCAGAGGAAGCATTCGTGGGATGATTACTCGCTGCTTCCAAGCAGGCCTTCTCCCAATCCTTCTGTTACCTTTAGGAAGATCAAGAAACGGCTTTGGGACATTAAGCTTTGCTGAGCCATCTTCATTTGTACTTCGGTCATCACTGCTTGGTTTCATGAGAATAGGTACATCAGCTGGGCGTCGGAACTTTGTTTCCTGAGTATTTTGAGAGAGGTTAGGGGGAGGGGACACCGACGCAGCAGTGCACTGTTGTATTGTAACAAAGGGAGTCGCTTCTGTTGCAATTCCTGCAAACATTCCTGGCTCACTCACTAAAACTGTAGTGGTAGTTGCAACAGAGGGAAGAGTTCCCCCGTGACAGCCTCCCAACGTCGTAATAGTCGTGTCTACCACAGGGTTATTTGTGAGCGCCACAGACCTTATTATTGCTGTTGACGTAGGAATAATTGTAGCTTTGATATTTGGTGCAACGCGTCTAAAATTTATATCTATATCCGTTGAACTATTCGTGGCCAATGTAGACAGTTCAATCAAACCGGTTTGAGGTGCGACAAGAGTTTGTTGATTAGAACACATACTGGAGGAATTAGTTTCAGGGATAGAAGCGGTAATACTATCTGCAGAAATCTGTGTTTGGGTAGAAGTAGATTCTTCATTTTTGGTGAGTGGGATTTCGACCTCAGGTTTTAGTGCTGCCGTCTCCTGACTGTCACAAGTTGGACTTGACTCGGTTGCATTTGCAAGGACATCGTTTCTTAAGCAAACCTCTGATCCTGAAGGAGAGTCCGTGCTGCTGACAACCGCATGCAACGTGATTTTATTATCTTCCGAGCTTTCATTTTGCTGCTGAATAGCGGAAGTTGGTCGCGGAGGGCTTTCCCCCTGATGGGGCTCACTAGGACCATCTATTAAAACTACAGTGGAAGCACTATTTGTAGGAAGCTCACTATCTGTGCTTCCAGGAGATTCTATCTTATGATTACACTTAACACAAATGATTGGAGTTGTGGTTGGAAGGGAGGTTGTGCTTGTGCTAGTTTTAGCTCTATTAGTCTTTTTCTTTTTTAGTTGCCGCGCTACACTAACTAATTTAACGACGAGATTACGACGTCGTTCTTCTCGGAGCATATCTTCATCGCATTTGTCCCACGAATACTCGAAGCAGAGTTTATCTGATTTTCCCAGCTGAAATAAACAATTAATGTCGCAAATGACCATTCATTTCATTCATTATCATTTTCGCAGCACATGTGTACATCAATGCCATTGACTAAAAACCCTTTTCACAGAAGGCACATTTTAAAAACTTTTTTTTAATTCAAAAAACCTTACCATTAAATAAATTTCCCCCAAAGTCAGAGTGCCAGCTTCATCTGCATTCCAACCCCTAGCCATAATTTCTGAGTCTAACACTTGACATTTAATACTTTCAGGTTCCAGCGTCCTTTTACCACACGTGCACAGTTTCTCTGGTCTCTCTGCACCACAATTATCGTCTACATCCATAGATTTACAAGCTACACATGTGGCATGCTTCTCGTCCTTGCCATCAAGATCGTGAAAACCGTCCAAAATGGGATTATCTCCGATACCTTGATCCATGCAATCTTCGTCACCTGTATTTTCATCGCACTCAGTAGGTGATGGCGCATTTTCATCAAACCCATAATCTGTTTCTCCAGCATCTGTTTCCGCAGCAGCGTTTGCATTCTCCTCGTGCACAGACCAAAGGGCATTATTATCTGGGAAGCCATTTGAATTCTCCTGCTCGAGAAATAACTCTGAGGATTTCATTCCAACCAATACATTTCCAGATGGTAATTTATCTCGTCGCAGAGTAATTCTGAACTGGTTCTCCGGCTGAGCTTCACAACCATCAACGTCGCTGACATCAGCTTCTGCGGCCAAGTAATCAGCGTCTCTATGAGTCATCCCTCCAGAATCTAACTCAATTTTTGGCTTACGTTTAAACTTTTTTGAGACCAAAGAAGACTCCTGCTGTCGCTCTTGATACAAGCAATTTTGTACGAAAGAACTGAGACTAATTTTAGTTGCACTAGTAACTTCGGAAAATTTAAAAATCGGAACGCTGAGATCACGGCTCTCCACGGGAAAAAATCTTAGTCTTGTTCTAGGTTTTCCAAATACAGTTAATGAGAATTCTTCCTTCTGAAAACGAAAAGGAACAAAATTAATATTATTTACATGATAACAACAAGCTGGTCGAAATTAAACTACTACCATACAAATATGGAATTAATTTCAGTGTGTAATTTACCAGTCGATTTTGATCAGTTTTCCATCGCTCCTCAAAGTAGACGATCAATGAGGCCAACGTACGCTGAAGTGGGGCGTAAACTTTCACTCTTGGGTTATGAGATACTCGTTGCACAGATGTCCATGTGTTACCGTCACGAGGCACAAGTTCAACACACAACTTACACGGAACACGAATATGATCAATATCTTCTAGCTGATTCAACTTTTTTAAAGCTCTACAGACCGGAGTTTTAATTCGGAAGGTTTTCCCTCGAACTTTTATTGTACTTGTGCCTTTCTCAACAAGTTCCGACAGCTTCACTGCAGTCTTCAAGTTTAAAACTCTCTGCTTCTTCCGCAGTTCTCCATAATTTATCAGTCCGTATAATTCTTGGTATGCCTTCTTCATGTCTACGAATCAAACACAAAACGAATCATTATGCTTTCTAATTTCATACACTGGTTGAAAAACTCGTAGTTGTAAACATTTCAATTACCTTTTGGAAACGTTAAATATTTTGATATTTTATTCCATGTTCTATAATAGAAATGGCGAACTTGATCCTTATTTTTTGGGACAGCCTGCGAACACGGTCCCTTGCTTCGTGGTTTTAACTTGGATGCTAAATAATTTTGAATTGCATCAAAGTCTTTTCCGTACTCGTTCAGAGCCTCGAAAAATAGTTGCTTATCCTCTTGACTCCACAATTCCCAGGTTCGTTTCTTCTTCTTTTCCCCAGAGATACTACTGATAGGTTGTGAAATAAATGGTCTCTCAAGAGGATATACATCTGAGCTCTCCTCCCCAATTGTTGCGACTTTCGTAGTGCTTTGGCAGGGTGTTGAAACTGTGGCGACGGAGGCAGTATCAGCGACAATTTGTTTACTAGGTGAGGATTCTCGTCGAAGCTTTTCCTGTTTCTCCTGAACTCTAGCACTGTATCGTATTCCTGGTTGTTGAAGTAAAAATAAAATTTGTTTTCGTTAAGCTTAAAGATAAAACATATACTTGGGTATCATATTAACTGCCAAATGAAGGACTAAATACCATTCGCAATATTGCCTTTCTGCACCACCGCCAGATCTCCATCCATTTCCTCCTGGCTGTCTCCATCGTCACTGTAATAGCAAGATTTATTTGTAACAATAAACTCTAATGTCTAATAATGTATTATGTAATGGATGAAAAGTTTAAGTACGACTAACAAGAAATTAGTTCGTACCTCTTTTTGGAACAATCATCATACTTTGAAAAGCTGCCACTCCGTTTTCGTTTTCCCATTCTCTTCTCTACCCACGCCACAACTAAAACGCTTACATGACAAACCTAGCCCATCACTCAAAAACTTAATCACTGCAAAACACCTTTCTTCCATCTGTAAGTTTCATTGAATCTAATACACGTTGATAAATTCGTAAAATTTGATTATCCTTTAACTATAGCGTTGAGTTTGAATGAGGGAAGATGTTCCATTTTCGATTAGTTGCTTTACATGTCAAACCTGGAGCTTATTGTTTCAACTTTTCTTGAGATTTGATTCCTGTAATTTAAAAGAACAAAATTATTTATTAGAGCCAATGATCATAGTTACTGTAGCAAGGCGTACACCAACCCAGGAATAAGCTTAATTTTATCAAACAAGAAATTTCAAGAATTACTTACACCTACATACATTTAAAGTCAACCATTGATGAAACTGATTCGTCACTAAATCTAATCACCAGACAATTCTGTACTTTCTTCAAAACATCTGACTTCCAATAAAAAACTTTAAACTTCACAAAGTTTCAGTCTTCGTCAAAATATCAATCCTTTTTTAACCCTTCTGTCCTCCGCACTTTGCACACAAGAGAGAACACGTTTCCCATTACATTACAAGATAACCAAAGCACAGGTGTTTGCTCAACTTGGCAGTGAACAGCATGACTTTCTCGAACCCACTTCCGCTTTGAGCCCCTTCCTCCTCTTATCTCACAGATGACTTCAAATGAGCTGAAGCTATAGTAAAACTACCTGACCACTTAACGCTCAACTTGTCAAAAAAAATGTCACGAACATTAACAGCTTCTCTGCTCACTGTGGACACTTGTCACGGACAAAGGGTAAATGGATGACCATATCAGTTATTTCTAATGACCAGTGAAAAGCTGGTGGTGGCAAGCTGCTGCTAGTTCCTGTAAATTCTGTAAAAGCATCTGTATCAAAACATTGGCACTGGCAGCAAACAAACAAACATCTCATCCCAAGAAAAAATGCAAGCCAGCTCCTCCTGTTTATCATTCGAGTTTGTTTTCATCGAGGAAGAATTGGACATGCAGTACGACAGACCACTACAGATACAACATACAACGCAGTGCACCAAGCTGGCATAGAACAGCAGCAGCAGAAAAGTGCAATACTAGCTTGGCTTTAGACGAGCACCAGCATAGCTCCATGTTTTCGCACCTTCGGAGCGAGACAAAAACCAATGCAATGTCGACAGAGTGGAGAGAGAGAAAAGTGAGAAAACCCCTCAAAACAACAATAGCAAACAAAAACACTTCTGGTTCTGGGGATCTCCTCGAGTCATCAGAAGAAGATGAAAACATTGTTAGAAAGCTGTACGCTCAGATACTGTCATCTGTTTTGGGGCGACGAGAGACGCTCGGTCGTCTGCGCGAATATAGCTTTAAACTTTCTTTTCACCATCTTTGTTCGAACTTTGTTTACAAGTAATCTACCTACCAAAATAAATGCATCTTTTCACCGACATCCGATATAAAATTTGCAGAATCCAAAATAAATGAAGAGACGGATTCGTTGAGTGGGGGCTTAGAAAAGCTACAATAAGGAATAAGTTGTGGAATGACGGATTAAAAGTTTAATCTTGGAGAAGAGTAAAATTGACAATTGAGGAAAAATTGAAAGAAAGGGTAAAAGTTTACGAATTGCATGTATTAAAATTAAAAGGTATTATTGTGACCGGAAATGACGATTTAAGTCCAAAGATTAACGCAATTTTTCATGAGTAGGTATGCATCTCTGAAGATGGGATGGGAAGATTACATTACTGATTACAAATTACTTTCATATAATCTGAGAATTTTGATTACACATCACTAATTACTAGAATGTATTCAGAAAGTAAGTGATTATTGATTACAGAATTCAATCAACGAAGGTCTCTATGGATGATTACTATTACGGATTACTTGATTACGTTACTTTAAAATGTCGCGAATTTCGCGAATCATGTAGCTGCGCAGAAAAATTTTGCGTATTTTTCAACATTTCGCAATCTTTCTCCTTAAAATTTAATTTTTAACAGCGAAAATCCTTATATGAATAGTAGTAATGATAATAAATTAAAGAGTGTAGGGTGTATGCAAAATAAAGATACAAATACAAA
Organism: Willowsia buskii; assembly: GCA_034700685.1. Classification (NCBI taxonomy): domain Eukaryota; kingdom Metazoa; phylum Arthropoda; class Collembola; order Entomobryomorpha; family Entomobryidae; genus Willowsia; species Willowsia buskii. Next base: position 35,803 of record JAQIXW010000185.1, read on the forward strand.
TATAAAGTTGTAGAGTAATGTTTCCTCTTTCTAATGATTAATGATATATTGGTCAAGTAAACTAATCGTAATTTAGCGAAATTATTGATGTTTTAATATGTGTGTCTTTATTTTGGAGTCACCCTGTGCTTGCACATAAGCTGGCACATGGTATGATTACTAATTAATGATTACATTACCATTCGAAAATTAGTCTTGATTACTAATTACATTAGAATTCGAAAATTAGTCTTGATTACTAATTACATTAGAATTCGAAAATTAATCTTGATTACTAATTACATTTCAAGATTTTACAATTACATTTCAAGATTTTACAATTACAATTCAAGATCATTTCGAGTAAACGAAGACATCCATATTTTGTTTTTGGGAGCAAGTAAGTGTTATGGCATAATTTTGGGTGGTATTGGGATATTGCATTGACACCAATTTAGATCATTCCATAAACTCATGTAAGATAGATTGCAAATCTCAACGCTCAATGAGTTTTCGGAATAAGTAACTTGCCATCAAGCCATCCAAGTCTATGTAATAATTTGCAAAATGTCGACTCTCGAGGTATGAGGCATGAGGCCCAAGAAACCCTGTTGATTTGAATGCAGTAATTGTGCCCTCATACTTATCTCGGGGGTCAATATTTTGCAAACTACTAAGTACACTTGATGGCTACTTGTTCAGAAACTATTGAGTTCCGAATGGGTCAGGAATAAAATTTTATCGACGACACGAGAGCCTTATTTGAAACTTCTTTCGGAGTAAAAGGTTATTAATATTGGTTAAAGACCGTGACTTTCAATGCACTTAGTTTTACAGGGAAAATATGAACGCTAGAGAACATTTAAATATTTAGCTTTGTAGTGCATTGTATGTTTGTATCTAAACAAATTTTTGGACACTGCCATTCACACCCCCAAACTGTCAAATTTTTGGATGTTATGTGCTAATTGTTAAAACCAGTCATTAGCCTTACAAGCCCTGAATTCGACAGCGGGAATATCATCAACTGTGGTAGGAAAAGTCAAAACTCCAGCAACTACAATGAGTGGAGCTACAGCCATGGAGATAGAGCCGTCTGACAGCATGGGAGAAGGCGAACAAATGGAAGTTGACGAACCCTACGAACATCCATCCGCAGCGTCTGCAAGATTGGTGGTGACAGAAGAGCCGAAGGACATTGGTGGTGCGGCAGGTCTGATGGATGCTCCAGCTTCCACCAGTCGTCAGCAAAATGATGATGACCTTTCCGAAGAACTCATTCTGGAAATATGCAGAGATTTAAATAAAACTCAACTGCAAGATGATATAGAAGTAAGCTGTAGCTGCGCCGTCTCACCTTGACTGATTTAAATATCAAATCCATAAGTAAATACACTTTCTATAATTGTTTTTCTCCTTTTCAGCGTGCATTTTTCGATGAGCCAACCGCCAGGGATGAAATACCAAGGAAGGAACAAGCTAAAGGATTAATATCCTGTCATGTTATAGCTAATTCATTGACATCTGGGGTATCAAGGGAAATCATGATGTGGCTGATAGGATTGAAAGATGTGTTTTGCAATGCGCTACCTCTAATGCCAAAAGAGTATATTACTCGTCTTGTATTTGACCACAAACATAAAAACCTGGCAATCATCAAGCATGGGCGCCCAATCGCCGGAGTCTGCTTTCGAATGTTTCCTACTCGAGGATTCACCGAAATAGTATTTTGTGCTGTGACGTCCAGCGAGCACGTGAAAGGCTACGGAACTCATATAATGAACCAGTTGAAGGATTATCATATTGAGCAAGGTGTACTTCATTTCGTCACATATGCTGATAAATTTGCAATCGGTAAGCATCCTTATATCACCAGCATTATAGCTGTGAAACTTTAAAGATACTTAGGTTATGGTCTTTTGTGCTTTCAGGATATTTTAAAAAGCAAGGATTCAGCAAGGACATTTCAGATGACATCAAGAAGATGTACAAAGGGTTCATAAAAGACTACGATGAAGCGACCCTGATGCACTGTGAATTAGATCCACGCATATGCTACACTCAGTTGTCGGCAGTGATCCGAAGGCAGAAACAAATTATGATGAAGATTGCCGAGAAAAAAGAGGAGAAGCAACATGTATTTACGCAATGTTGATATAATGAGTTTTTAGCTTTTTAACTGCCTTAACTAGAGTTGATATTCTAAAATATTATTTTATTTTTTTAGAACACGGTGTATACTCCCCCTACTCAGCGAGAGGGTGCGAGACTAAAGGAAATCCCGGGGTTGGATAAAGCAGCAAAGGCCTATGGGCGGGAAGCACCGCTCATTAAGCAAGACAACGAGCCCGATCTCACGAAGGTCTTCGAGTCAATACTTAACCAAGTTCAGAGGCATCGTGCTTCATGGCCCTTTACCAAACCTGTTGATAAGAAGGACGCTCCGGATTACTACGATTTAATACAGTTTCCAATGGGTGAGAAAATGAACGCGAGCAAACCTGTACTTTTCAATCTATAAATTGGGTATGTAAGCAAATGTATAAATTGCAATCATAGATTTGGAGACTGTGGAAAATCGGCTCAAGAAGGGCTATTACATCGCGAAAAAACTGTTTATTTCGGATATGTCGCGTATCTTTGAAAACTGTAAGGCGTACAACACTGAAGACACGGAGTACTACCGCTGCGCCCAAGTGCTAGAAAAGCATTTTAAAAGGAAGTTGAGAGAATTCGGACTAGAAAAAAAGTAATAGATTTGGATACTTATTTAGATTAGAATTTTTGTTGTATAGTTGTCTGACTTTCTTCTTTAAAAAATTCTAAAAAAAATGGTATTGTTAGATAGATTTAAGATTGACATGTACCTATGGTTGTACCTGAAGTGATTTTGCAACATTGCAACTTCCTAAACTTTTTGACTGACTTTTTACTTACATGACAACTAAACTTATATTTAAGTATCTGCATTTTAATGTAATATTTGTAATTTTGTATTGTTTTTAACCTTTAAAGCATACTAATTATGCTTAAATCATAAGTTTTATAATGACAAAAATGTATCATGACCAATGGCCATTTAAAACTCACGTTACGTAGTTCAGTACAAACCTGTGCATGTACAAGATTTTTTTTACCTGTAAATATAAATACACAATTTGTTTTTTTTTTAAATATTGACTATTTATGCCTATTGTTTTAAGTAAATAAAACCAAGAAATGAGATGGAATGTTTTGGAAAATGAGACAAGTACAAAGTAGAGAAAAAGAATCATACCGCAAATTATGTAATAATTTGGTGAATTTGTGTGAAACACCCACCCTGGTTAGTAGGTACTGAATATGTATATTTATTAGGTTATAATTTTGTATAGTTACTAGGTACATAGTTTGTATAGTAGATACATAATAGTTCTACATGGAAAGTGTATCCTTTGATCTAATGTATGTATTTATTTAAATATTTATTATAACATATCATGAAAAAAGCTCTTTTATGTAATTAGTGCTAAACCAAATCTGCTGTAAATGATGGGGTCAGTGACATAAAAAGAAACACGAGAAAATAAAGAAATAATTTTCAAATCCGAAGTTTACTCTTACTTTAAAGCATATGCTATATCATTCTAATAATACTCATAGGGCCAGTCTAATGCATTTTAAAGTTAATATTTATATTCCGATCGATCATTCAGCTACATTTTGATGCTTTTCTCATCAATAGAAACATGTCCATGCATGTAATTATGTCCAGAGAGCATGAATTTTCAAATAGTATAAAAACTTTTTATTAAAAAGCATAATTCTCAACCAAAATCATACAAAAAGAGATTGCAGAAAATTTCCATAAACTTAAAATTTTGTATTAAATTGTTGCTGAGTTTTACAATTGTGAAAATTAATTTATGACTGCTTATTATATGGTTTAAACAATAACGATTTACCCAAACCCTAGTGTAGATTTTTTTAGAACATTTTGTAGATTAGATCTTATAGAAATGTGTGTTTAATACAAAATATACTTTACCTTATCTAAATTAAAACAGAATTTAGAAAAACTTATTTTGAATTAAAGTTATTATTAGAAAAAAATCATATAATTTAATAATCATACAATCATCATCATAAACAATAATTAACAAATAAATCAGGTAACAATGCATTGTAAAATTAACAATATGTTTCTCACCAATTCCTTTTCCACTGCGGACACTTCAGATAAGAAAATTTTATGATAGCGTTTTCATGTTAAGAACTTGATGAGGAGGCGTGGCCAAGAAGATCGTTGATGTCACACTGAATCTCGACGCTCACCATTTTCGTCGTGGCGGCTTCCGCTGCCGCCTCCATTTCCTTCCTCTTCTTCTTCGAGATGTAAGCGTTTCGCCTGTGGACCTTTGGCCATTTAGCCCATTCCGATGCCCTGGAAGCAATGTTGTACCCTCCACAATTTATCCTCCCATACTTTTCACGTCTTTTCAAGTAACGGTTCCTGTACCGGGCCTTTTCTTCGGAACTAAGCATCCTCCATTTTTCTGCAGCTTCTTTTGCTCTGGTGTAGATGTTGCCTCCGAGTTTCTTGAAATGCTCTTGGTAGTAAATTAAGAAGGGATTTGCTGGGTGACGCCCTCTTCTTTCCTCTTTCTTAGTGGTAGCATTTTTTCCCTGAGTCTTGGCGGTGTTGGCGTTGGAGGTTGACTTAGGAACATCCTCGTCGATTTTAGAATCTCCACACTCCAACGCTGGAGGATCGCGCGCCTTATCATCGCGATCTTCTGCTTCCGAGTCCGATGCCTGCATCGAAGGTTCACAGTCTTTATCTCGATCATCACCTCCAGACGATTCAGAATAGGATGAACGCAAAGGATCTGGTGCGATAGCAGTCCCAATAGAATCTGTGACAGAAACTTCCTTCTTCTCTTGATCATCGTCATCCTCCGAGTCCGAAATCACAAAGCAAGGCGGCTCAGGTCTAGATGTGGTTAACGGAAACAACGGCGTTGAAAAACCAGATTTTCCAGAAGATGCGTTGGAGGATGAAGGACATGGTTGCTCAGTTTCCTTCACATTTCCACTTGGAACTTGAAAAGAGCGAGACAGTACCACCGAGCACTTTTGAAGCAGCAGTTGATCCAACTGTTCCAATGAAAAGTCCCCCCTCAAATTCACCCCCTTCAATTTCCCTCCAAACGCTTCTAACATTTTCGAACAGATTAAAACTAACCGGAAGTTTACACAATTTTTAACTCCGTCCAAAGTTAACGGCCACAATTAAAAAACTAAACTTTACTGAGAGCAGACAAAAACAGCAAAACAAGGCAAAAAACAGCAGCAGAGACATGCTTCAGGAAAATATTCAGTGGTTTCTGAAAGAGGCGGTGTATTTTTTAAGTAAGGGGGCTGGCTTACGCCGACAAATTATTACAGGAGGGCATGCAAACTTTTTCGTTTGTGGCAGAGGAGATCTTTTCGGATCCTCTCCTGTATATAAAAGTAAGCAATGGAGTGAAAGTCAAGCATCTTCGGTTCGGATCTCCGTTTCATTCATTTCCCTACCACCACCAATCAACAACAGAGAGGGTCCTGCAAGTTGGCCGACTAGCCGACTGGAAAACATGCAATTTGGCCGACCAGTCGGCCGACTAATCTGCAAGT
>JAQIXW010000186.1:0-41376 GCA_034700685.1 Willowsia buskii
ACAAATTTTAAAGCGTCAAACGACGTCTTCTTTCATGATTCGTTTGCATGTCAAACGTTTTTGCGATATGCGCATCCCAAAAAAAGATGCAAAATCCTAAGATCTCCATCTCTGGTGATGATTATATGCAAAAATTATCAGTATATAGCGTGATAAAACGGGCATTGTGAGTATAAATGCATGCATTATTTCAACATCCGAACCATTTGGTCGAAACGTTTTCATTGTCGGAGAGTTTGATAGCTGTCATTGTTACTTAAGTTTTATGAGTAATATGGTAAATGTTGATGATGTGGTTGTGGAAGCCGGTATTTCATATAGTTGCTCTGTCTTGAAATGTGTGTGTTTGGCAGAGAAGATAATGATGATGCTTTGCTTTTGCTGCTGATCTACTATGTTATCGTATGTGACTGAAACGTCTGTAAAGTTGTGTTTGAGAGTCAATGTGTGAGTCAACGACTACTGGTGCATTGTGTACAACTTTTTTTTCTAAAAGAGTTACTAGATAGATTGAACTCGACGAATTGGAGTTGCGGCTCCTTTGATCTAACACTATAAAGCAAGCACATGAGCTTTTGTTTCAATTAATGGCGTAGTAGACTTTGTTTTGATAACTTAATTGATGTCGGGCATTAAAATGCATGGCGTAGCGTTTGAAGGTCAACAATTCAAATGTGTGCGTCCTCACCAGTAACTACTACTAAACACAAACAAGCAAAAAATTGATAGTTAAGCACATACACATGCACATATTATTTACATTCATTGACAAGAACTTTATGCACTTTGATGATTACCCATATGCACTGAGCATTTATTATGGTAACTATTTTAAACAAGAAAGGTGGTGTGGTGTATGGTCCGTTTTGTAACATTCTTCATTGCTACTCCGACAAGCATAAATGTTGCTTGCACGCTAATTAAGTTTTCTATAAAAAATATTGCTTTAGCTCATAATCTTTTCATGCAACTGTTTATATCACAAAGAAGATAGTAAAAAAGAGGCATTCAGTAAAGAAACGTAAGAACTTTGACGTATTCACTTTTTAACATGTCATAATCTGTCGGGATTTGCATGCAAAATCACTGTTAAAAGATACTGACAGCTAGTAAGATTTAAGCAAGCAAGCTGAGACTAAGGATTTAAGCTTTTTTATATCTTGTTTTCGTCTAGAACAAACCGTGTGTGTCATTGATTTCGTTTACTAAGTGTTGACTGTCAACCTCTTCTACTGCAATAAGAAATCTAGTTGGCATAATAGCCTACCTATTGAGGAATCTTTGACGAAAAAATATTATCTAAATGGATGTGTATCATCTAATAGTGCATGCATTTGAACAAGTCTACTTGCAATTTTTCTTTCTTCAGCTGTATGCAATTAAGAGATGTCTTTTAGGGCAGTTACTATTATCACTCATTTGATTCGATTATATGATTGAAACACCCAATTAAACTTCCAGAAATCAAATCTTTACAAAAAGATGATCTTGCTTTTGAACTTTTTATCTTTGTCAAGTCAATTAAAAGATGTAACGCTATTGATAAAGCTAATACGATCGAGCAGATAAGGTTAGTATACACAGCAGATCAACGTGCCATTAAAATTGTTTCATTAGGAAACTGGTGTTTATCGTCAAACCTATATAAACTGCTTATTGATTTAAATTTCAGAGGAAAAATACGGTTTCAAGCTAATCTTTGGTATTTTTTCCAAATTCTTTCGGACAATAAACAAAACATCCACAGAGAGAGAGAGAGAGTTGCAAATCCATATAACTAGCTAGTATCATGAGCTGAAATAAATAAATGCTAAATAGCCATAAGACTTGGAAAGAAAACTGGGTTTTCATGTTGTAGTAAAGCTATAAAATTCATGATTTATCCTTAGGTATGTTAATGTGAAAAAATTAAGGGATATAAAAAGAGATGTAGGATGAAGCGGAACGTTGTAGGGGTGGAATATACAAAATAATAATTTGGTGCAGAGCGCAATAACTTAAGCAGGTAAGCAAAGGCAAGCTCACTCAGCACTGTAAAAATGTTAAGCCAGTCCACTTTCCAATGCACTTGTTATTCTGTCAGAATCATATCCATTGGGGGGATCGATCCCTCATCATATCTGAATCTGCGATGAATGGACATGTGGAATCCTGACGAATATAATATCAAATATGAAGTATAAGGCAAGTGATTAGATGTAATAATAACAATGATGATGATAAGGAGTTCCTCTAAAGATTTGTTTTCTTTGTGAAGAGCCTAGAATGAGACGAAATAAGAAGGTGGACGGTGAGAGAAATAAATGTAAAAAAGTGAAAAGAAGAGAGATAGTTCGAGTATATTATTTTTTATTATACTTGTGCCAGGGTTTTTGTAGCATTTTCAGAGCGACTTGGAGAAGCTGCGGGAGCCGAACTAATCCGAGTTTGTATTTTATAAATGCCGGAATAATGGATGATGCTTCTTTAGAATCTCTCTCTCTCTCCTTCAAAAACTGCTCCTGTTATTGCCTTCTCCTTCTATCCCTTTCTTTCTCTCTCCCTTGCTCTCCACTCACGTTCGTCCAATCGTCCATTTGTTCCTTCCACTTTTTTATGCATCTACTCACCCACATCATCATCATCATCATCATCACGCATAACACCACACTCGCACTCCTTCACAATTTTTATTATGTACACTTTGGAATATGTATGCTTCTACTTAATATATAACACCCATACCGGTAGAATTTACATTACCTTTTTCCACCTACCTTACCTAAAACATGCACCATGGTGGCTTGTAGGAAGGAAGACAAAATAATGCTGAAGTGTTTTTTGTTTCTACTGTGAGGAAGCTCCTTCAATATAGGACATATATGCATTCAAGTATTGGATATGATATATGTGTGTTTCATCATAATATAAAAAATATATATGATATAGAAAATGTTTTTTCCATGAGCCAAAATAACACTTTTTTCTATTCTACTCAGCAGACATTATTACAAGAGTTAGCTGTGATGATGATGGTGATGGTGGTAGTAGTCGCGCGTAGGGAGCCTCAGTTTTTAGCTTGTCTCTCAAAATGAAAATGAGATTGTTGAGAAAGAAAATGAAATAGGATGGGATGGGCCGTGTAATTATTATGAACGAGATGGGTTGGTTTAGTTCTCTCCTCTCTCCTTTTATCGGATCCTTGTCATCATGATTATTATTACTACTTCTTTCTTTTTCCTACTCTTCTACTCGCTTCTTTTTTTTTCACTCGAAAAGACCTGACGTGTACTAATAGGTAGCCGAGCGAGAAGAGGCGAGCACAAGGCTTGTTGTTTTGTGAGAGTCTCACTTGTTCTCTGTCTCTCTCTCTCTCTCTTTCGTGGTTCTCCTTCCCTTCTTTGATAACGGGCTCTTTTGTTTAAATTTATTAAATGTGGAAAGAACCGAAATTATTCAGCATTTTTTTGCAAAAGATGCGTAAGAAAAGATGAGAAAGATTAATGTAATAAGATGAGTTACAATGAGTAAGGTATTAATAACGATGTAATTTGATAGAGTAATTTTATGACGAGCGTAAAGTTTTCATTTTTATGTGGTGCTGTGTGAAAAATGCGTGGTTTAGATTAGATTATGAGCAAATAAGTACACCTTTGAGCACGCGTACATATGCGCTTTATCTAATAAGTATTTGGGATAGTGTTCGTGCAATAGGATCTCTTGGTGTACCGGGACGGAGCCGATCGGGATTGGGAGAATGGTTAAGTGTTTTCTTAAATTCTGGGACGCTGATTATATCCTAATGAAACAATCTTGCTAAGCGATTGATATATGAAAAAAGGAAAATGGGAAACAACAGTGAAAGAACACGTCCTACCATTTCTCACAAGGCATTTTTCATTTCAAAACAAATCAGAGACTCTCCCGCTGAGAGAAAGGTTTTTGAGGCTCATTCCTCAGCGAAATTCTTGACCCTCTGCTACTCTGCACGCTGATTTACATGAACCTTTTGGTTTTTTAAAGGAATGTAAAAATGTATACGTATTGTTCTCGGAATAAGATTCAAGTAAATATCCATCAATTATTTAGAACGTTAGTTGTTTTCTCTATTTATCTTTCGTGCTTATGAGGATGTAAAAATGCCTAAAATATTTGGCAGCCGACTAATCTCAGTAAAGGTATTATGAACTTATGATGACCATACTGACGCAAAAGACCCATTTTCAGATTTTAGATTTTCCTTTGTATATTTTCATATTATTTTATTAAAGAGAAAATAAAACAAAACAGTGTAGTTAGTCTACCTTTATATAAATCAATATTTTAATGATAATACGTGTATATTTTGTAAAGACAGCATCCACCAGTGTAGGAGGATAAATCGTTATTGTGGAGTTGAGTTGTTGGTTGTACACGCTCAAATGATGTCATTTATTTCATTTTGATCAAGAGTTGGTTAGCAAGCTGTCTACTTATTGGAGATGAGGCGTACCAGAATATATTATTACTTGGTCTATACCGTGTGTAATATCATTATTATTAGAGATAAATAGGGACAAACGCATTCAGCTAGAGAGCAATACTGCACACACAAGTATACACTATAAACAAACGGCCAACAAGTCTTTAACCTCCATGCAAATTTATTGATATAGAAAGTCAATTTTTTACTGCTGCTATGCACTAAAAATTCTTGAAGATTTTATTGATTAGCGCTTCTACCTCTTTTGATAGACATTCGTCGTTCACTTACCCTACTCCACGTTTGTTTCGATCAATTTCATCATCATATTATAATCATAATAATATTACTGCTTGGCTCGTTTGTTTAGTTCGTTTTGATACAAAGTCAAGGTTTATGATTATGAATGTGTTATTGGGCCTCACCTTGTCGTCATAAATATACGCTGCTGCCGGAGAAGGAAGGGGTTTCATGGTATGACAGGGAGAATGAGATGGCTAAAAAGCTTATAAGCAGATAATCATAAAATATTCTTGTTTAAGTCTGGCTTTGAGTAAACCTGAAACCATGTTTTACTAATAATCTTTAATCTGTGCACTATTTGTTCGACTGATGCTGATATTGGCTTGTAGTAGTGTAGCGAGGCATGACTGCTGACAAAGGCAAAGGTGCAAGCAAGTCGTGATTTGCCTATCCTATCAAAATGAGCAAATTGAAATTAAATGAATTCCTTGGCCTAGGCTAGTCCTGGTGAATGATCTGCATTGTAAAGCATGTTCACGAGTGTAAATTTTACCTCAACTCGCATTATATGAGTTACGTTTTTCATTAAAAATATGATGATATCGTTATCCTTCAAAAATCATTTATCCTGCTTAGCCAATGCTGGGACCCATCGCGGGTGCATGACCAAGCACAAACACCTGTATAAACACCTATTAAGAAAAGTAATTGGTTATGAACAACTTTAGAGCAATTTCATTTTATTTTCATGATACCGGTAGTCCAACTTTCATATTATTAAAATCATTCGTGTTGAAGAAGTTGTCATTTTGATAACTAAACTTGAAACGGAATCAAATACATATAAATAAAATCTACTTGCAAATACTTTGCAGGCACAATCTGGTTGAAATGTTGTTTTTGAGTATTTCAATTCCTTAATTACATGATGTCTACCTGCGCTCTTATTTTGCATAGTTTGCTCTTAAATGAATGAAAATTAAACTTGAGAAAGTGCTTTGTTAACACAGTTATTAGTTTGAATATTTAAGCTCGTTATATATTTAAACTTCTTTAATTTCATTCATTAATGTATTTCATTTACTATTGGACAAACTCAATTTTAAATTGTTATTTATTCAAAATTCATTTTCAATGATTAATTTTTTAAATTAGTAATTACACCTCACTGTTTAGTGTTTACCCACCAACGACGGCTTAAAGAAATACAGCAGCAAACCTTGACTCAAGGAAAGCATAAATATGAATTTTGTGTTTTTTTTCAACTCCTTTTATCTTGATTGCCGAGTTTTTAATGTTTCTGGATTTTATAATGGAAATGGTAAAATAGGAATTAAACAAGTCCTGAATGCTAAATTAAAAATCTATTTTACTTTGTATTTACCTCTTTTATCTCTACGTATCAAATCGAGGATGCTTTTATTTTATTAAAGTTAAGTAAAGTATGCTCACTATCTTATTCATTTTTACCTAACCCGGAGGCAGGAATCATTTTTATTAGTTGTAAAAAGCGTAAAAATTATATTAACTTGCTGTGAGAATATAATTAACAAACAAGGTAGGGCATGCCGTGTTTACGGGTAGGGTATATCCACGTACATGTAGACATGAAAATTGGCAAACGATAATGTGATGTGAATGCATGTGCATACATGTGTGCATGGAAGCTAAAGGATGGTCTACCGGTCTACCAAGTGTAGGATATCGTGTGATATTTGATATTTCTTTTATTGCTTCAAATACAAATTGTATTATTTGTAATGCCAACCTCCTCTCCAAGTCGTGTAATCCGTCCAACAAACTTGCTTACATTTCTTTATTATGAAGCCTCTTTAAAAATCCATTTAGCTTTCCACGGCACTGCGTGTACGGACTCCTCAATGTGGTCGTGTGTTTTTTCTACTCTTGTATTCGACCGACTGACAAAGGAACAGAGAAAACACTTATTTCTGTTGAAAGGGTTCTTTTCTCTAGGCAGCAGCGCCTATTGAGGAAATCCCCTAGCTGTTATGTATTATGGTTGCAATAATTAACTTAAAATCTTGAATAGAAATAGTAACTTGAAACTGGTAGTCCTTCACGAGAAGCACAAGTAGTGGCAATGTGTAGATTGAGACCATCATCATCATCTTCCAAATTTTTCATTGAAGCATAAAGCTGAGTAAGTCCATTTATTGCTCAGAAGTCTTTTGGGTACACTTGAAAAGCAGCCTGCCACTACACTACTGATGCATGCTGCATTCATCCATGCAAATGCGATATATTAAAAGGAATCCGAGTAGTAGTCGTGGTGTAATAATGAGTATTAAGAATGGACATGCCGTTGTTTTGTTATTACTATGTTGAAGCAGTTACCGGAATTGCTTTCCTGTTTTTATTAAGGCGGATGAATTAAAGTAATTATGGTTATTAGTATATATATGGTTTTAAGTCTGACGAGTGAATTTTTTGTTACTTTATGCGTTTAGCTTTGCAATGTGTTTGGTATGCTGTAGTTAGTAGTTAGTCATCTTATCTGAACGAGTCATTATATAGTAAGTACAAAGAAGAAGAAGAATAGAATGGTTTTGTATATGCGGTATTAGTGGAGGTTCTCAATAAAGTTTGTAATCTTAATTTGCCATATGCTCTTAATACGTGTGTGGGTGGTGGTGTGCTTTTCTATTTTACGACCGAAGAAAATTAGTCGGAACTGCTTAATTGAAGCCTGTATTGTGCTCAGGTTTCTTTTTACAAGTCATTGTAATAACTACCAAAATAGCTCATACATTAACACACAGACCGCCTACCTACTTCTTTTTACGAAAATCGCGAATTAATTTTCGTAGAGGTAATTTTAAGCAACGACAACGATCTTCATGCTATGTTCCAGTTATATTGTTATTGGAATATTTTAATCTTTTGTATGTACTTTTTTGTGGCCGGCATTTGCAAAAATAAGCGGTTAAACAATTTAGACTTTCATGTTAAATTATGCTTATATGGCTGATTGACATTATAGATGTAGATAGAGAAGCACTTCAATTCTTACGAGAAATCTCTGTTATCTCGACTTCAACTTATACAGCTTTAAACATTCTACTAAGTAACTGGCTCTGACATCGGGTTGCAGACAGAAGTATGAAGCAAAGCCAACGAGAGTTTCAATGAATCGGCAATAGTTGGGTTAGATCCATTCATGCAATTCACATTTCAATTCTCAATTTACCACAAAACTTGCATATGACCTGCTGATTGCTTATTATTAGGACGTACTACGACATTGTATAGGTAGCTGTTCTTCACTTGAATATCATCTCATTTTTCCTGGAATACACGAAACAATACGGGCTTCTCCCAGTCAGTCGTTTTGAATTGCAAGGGTTCACTAACATGAACCTGAGTGTATTGCACCGCATTCATGAAATCAAAATTGATGAATTAATAGGGTATTAAATGCGTATTATCGGGTTGAATAAGTTGCATTATATTGTACAGTACAATTTCTATGTAAGCAAAGCATTTATGAAATGATCCGATGTAACTTGAGCCCTTTCATCCGGTTCCTGGTCTAGTTGCTGGTTGAAGTATGCATGGTCGCAGACCAAATAAGTTTATTAATTGCAAGAATAGGGTGTACTCTATTGAGTTATTGCTGTTATTGAATATGATGAATCACATGTGCATGTGTCGAGAATGAAAAAAAAATCTCGTGATCATTAAATACTCTCTTGCGGGATTTCCTTCCATCGCATCCGACAAAAAGGGTTTGTGTGTATAGCATATAATATAAATATCTGAAGGGAGAATGTAATTCAATGTGAGTTTTTTTGCTGATGTTTTCAAAAATACATAAAAATTTCTTCTCAATGCTGTAAGTACACTACAATAATACGATTGATAAATTTGATAATTAGTAGAATAGAAGAGAATGCTGCTAGTTGTGTACACTGCTTTTCATGCTGCTGTTGCTACCCTTTTCATGCGTGATTATCCAATTTGGGGGGTTTTATTTCTCAATATTTTGAAATTTTTCTTAAATGCAGAAGGTTAAGTAAAAGAAGATCGAGCATGTGAATTGTAAGAAAAGGATCATATCATTATGAACTTTTTGTAAGTAAATTGGATCATCGTCGTCGTCAAATCATAGTATTATTTTCTTTTGGAGAAGTTTCTTTTGAGGCGAAATTACTAAGGCGTAAGAAACACCTTGGTAAATTATCAAAAGAATGGGGTAACTCAAGGTGAATAATCCCATTCACCAGTTCTTTTTGCATGTGTGGGAACTTGTTGGTATTTTTCTACCTGGCTAAAAGATTGAGAAAAGCAAAGAAGAACGAAAAAGGTCGACATTACTTATTGCTTGCCCGTGTTGGCTCTTTCCCTCAACTCCTGTTTCCTCATGAGTTATAAAGGTACACGGCACTCGGCAGTGCATGCTGCAAGTTCAAAGATGAAATCATCAAATAATATGTACTTCCCTTTCAAGTAATTTATTAATAAAAAACAAAGCGATGTAAGTGATTTTAAGCAAGTATATATAGCAAGTCAGAAATACACAATCTAAAGTGTATATGATTATAAAAATAATTAGAACGCAAGCTTAAATCATGTATCAGTTCGTGTTGTAGATTGTAGGAGCAACATGAACGTTATATTTTCATCAATTTAAATACCACAAAAATCGTTACAAGGAGACGACGAAACTTGGTAGCTTTGATAAGATTACGAAAGCAAGTCATGTTTTGTTACTTAAAATGAACGGAAAAGCGACAAAAATCTTTTTTTAAACTACAGTCGACGCATGTAAGCATTTATGTATTGTATACTTCATGCAACTGTAATCATAAAGTAGCTAGTTGGGTACATTTGTACCGGTTTGTTTTAGATGTTTGGTTCTTTTCCCATGATGAATCTAAGCTTATGAAATTATGATTACTTTCTGGCGACTGATGTGGTCTGCTGCTGTATGACTTGTGTGAGTTGAGAAACAACAATATGGCCGTCAAAAAGGAAGAGAAATTGCTACATTCTTTCGGAATAATTATTATTACGAACATTTCTATTTTGTTCCCTCTCCGTTCTTCCGTCTGTTGCTCTGCTTCCTATTAAAAGTGTTGTGTCCAACAAACACACGACAGCGAAACAAAGTTCATTACATCGCTTTTAGCCATCCACTGGAAACTGTTAGATCCAACAGAGATTTTGATGAAGGAGAGCGGCGTGGTGGTGGCTACTGAGGCGGCTAAAGTAGTTCTGGGGATACAATCAGTTGAATCAGGCAGAGTCTGAGAGAGGAGGAGGAGGAGGATGGTTGTGACAGTTCTTTCCTTCTGCTAACATGTAATAATGTTAAATTTTAGATATAAAATTCATTCTGCTGTGTATCCCCATTCCTCTCGACTGATAATAATATACTCATACTTAACTGGCTCGGTCGTCTATGCAGTAGCTGTTTGCACTGGGGACTCTGCACTGTTTTTCCAAAAAAGATCAAAGAGAAAATGTTGTGATCTTGGTGCGACAAGTTGATGAGATATGATGGTATATCGTCTTGATCATTATGATGATAGCAAGCAGGCAACAACGGCAGTAGCGAGCAGCAGGTGAAATGACAAAACGAATGTTGTCCACATTTTTTGACGACTTACTTTATAGAACACCATAGTCTCTTATGTTGAAGGGCTTCTTCCGATCATCTAAGCGAGAAATAGCGTCTCTTTTTGTGATGAAGTGACGACTAGGTCTAGTACGGAGGGAGTTTGTATTATTCGGAGTAGTTAGTTACCTCTCTGTTTTCCTATGTGTTAAATAAATATTATGTTTAGAGTCTTGTTTGTCGTTCCGCCTCCCGTTCTTTCATCATACATACATATTAGAGTTCAGGTTATCAACGCTATTCTACCTCATCTTCGTCATTATCATCTTCGAATTGGGACCAGCAGCAGCAGCAGTACCTATAATAAAAATTTACACAAGAAAAAAGCTTGTATGTCTACACAAGTTTGTATAAGCAAAAGATTTGGCGAAAAAGAGACATTCAGTTGGAAAAAAGTATATAAATGCACACCGCCACACATGCATTGATTCAAGTGGAAAGAGTTTCTGCCCAACTTAACTAAAATAAAATGTTGAATGAAAGTAACAAAGTAAAATGAACCCAAATGTGACTCGCTGGTACTCACTCACAGACTCGCTCCCTTACTTGCTACTAGACAGTCGGTAAAACAGTCAGTCATGGTGAAAATTAACGTGTGGAACAAATAGACCCCCTTCAAAGGTGCTTAATTGCACCTTTGATCTTTTCTCCTTTTTCCATTTCTCCTCCAAGTAGGAGTAGTCGTAAAAGCAGCACTGACAGTCAGTAGCAATGTGTGCAAGCCGCATAATACACAAAAAACTTAAACGTCAATGCGTATAGTAGTGGTATGGAGCAATAATCAGAGAGTGAGCAATGAAATGTCTGCTTTCTCTATTCACTATTATTTATATTATGTATTTATGCCCCTTTTGCCTTCCTGAACACAACCAAGGCAGCAAAACACCCATCCAACTGTCTCTACTCTGCCATAATAATGACTGGTGAGTAACAGTAAAGGAAGTGAAAATATATATTGGGAGGGAAAGTTTTAGTAAAGGTAAATACTGTAACCAAATTGTGTGTACAATTCGCTTCATCTGGGAAAATAATCTAAGTAGACTACTTGAAAATATATATCACTGTCAGTCAGGATCTGCTCTTCTACAAAAGCCAGTTCCTGTTCTTAACTTTTTTTCGCAAACCTTTTGTTATTGATTTTTTGAAAACGTTATGTGATTTGCTTTTGCTTACGGCTTTTATTGACAAATGCAAACATTTAGACTGATGCCGATCTAATTTTCAAGCATTGTAATTTTAATCCTTGTGTTTTTGTAATTTCAGGTAAGAATCTTGTTTTGGTCCATTATGCAATTCAACCGCTTTGCCCCTATTAAATCAACTTCAGAGTATCCTGACCTATGTACAAGGAAAAACTCCAAGTTTGGCGTGATGTGGACGTGAGCAATAACTGGACTCTAAGATAAACTCGTTGGATTATTTCATTTTTATGTCTTTTATACGAGGAGCTAAGTCATTCCTTAGAATTTAGACTGTCAATAATCTGGATAATTTGCAGAAACAGCAGCCACAATCTCGATTATTTATTATCAGTGAACATACAGAAAATTGAAATCATAACAGACTAATAACTCACCATACAAAATCATTTCTCTTTAATGCTCTCTTTCTTTACATCATGTAAAGCAGCACTGTGGATTCAATTATAAAACGTGCGTTGATGACCTCCTCTTTTTCTTGTCATTCATTATGATCATGATGAAGCTTTTAATTTAGAAAGCCTGCTTTGATAAGCAGTTTCATAGGTCAGTCGTAAAATGCATGCTTGAATACCTTTAAGAAGTATAAAAAACTCGCCAAGCAAAAGACATCGGTGGAGACTACACTGGTTAATATTATTTACATGAAGTCGATAACCTCCGGCTGATAAGGAATGATGTGGTCATGTTCTTTTAATGACGAATGGAATCAGCAAGTTGAGTAATTATAAAAACAAGTGAATATAAGCAGTGGGATAGTCGTTATCACTGTACAACAACAACTGCTCTGTTTTTCCCTCCGCGGTATTATAATAATTATAACATAATCATCCATGATCCAAAGGTGATGTGTGGACATGCAAATAGTGGTTGGGAAATTTGATATAAGTTGAACTTTTAGCATTGCACGTATTACATTCGTTTGAATCTTGATTTTTTAGATTATTTGGCTTCGTTTAATTTTAATAATTTTATCCAGAGATCCTAATATTTAAGCAAACCTTGTAAAACAATTATTAGCCTAATCACGGACAAGCTTTTAATATCATAATATCAATCAGCTCTTCCAATCATCCAATTTTTGTGTGTTGTTCGTACATTCGTCTTTTTAGCAAGCACCCGAAACATTTTCATTACGGATCAGAAAATTCAAGCATTTTTTAAAAATCGATAAAATATATATTTCGAAGCATTTAAAAAGATAGTAAAGCTTCTTGCTAATAAAGTAATGCGATAAAGGTAGATAGATATATCCAAGAAATAACAACATTTGATATCAAATAATAAGTCATGTACTCATAATTTACCCTTGCGTACTTCTTATTGAATTGCCGGACTCCACTCCAACTGATCTTATTGACTTTTTTCATCACATCTACTTTCCCGGAACGAACAAAACCACTTAATCTTGTCAGGTTTCGCTCAAGCATTTTGTGTGGTCAGGCCAAAGCACAAATCCAATAATAACAAGACAACCAAAAG
Organism: Willowsia buskii; assembly: GCA_034700685.1. Classification (NCBI taxonomy): domain Eukaryota; kingdom Metazoa; phylum Arthropoda; class Collembola; order Entomobryomorpha; family Entomobryidae; genus Willowsia; species Willowsia buskii. Next base: position 13,004 of record JAQIXW010000186.1, read on the forward strand.
AGAGAGAAACGAAAATCTCGAAACTCGTCCGTCCCCTTCATTCAACCGTGCTTCACTGGCTACCGCAAATACATGTTTTCTAGATATTTGTACAATGACAAGCAAGAAACAAACTTCTGGGATTGCCACCACCACTAGACGCTAGAGAACCTTTCATTTTCTTAGCACCTAGACAAAATTGCCATAATCCTGTGGGCATGAGCAAGATACTTGTAATTTCTGTGTACACAAATTCATATAGAAGAGTAAACAGAAAAAGTTGGACTTTCTGTCATAAAAAAACTTTTTGGGGATTAGTTGACTAGGCAGAACTGCTTGGAATAATGGTGTGTAGTGTGTAGCATTACTAATATGATTGCATGTTTTGTATGGTTCAGTGCCTCTGATCGAGATTTTCATCTCTTCGGATTATTATCATTTTGTCTGAGGTGTTTTCTTTGCCAAACCTCAAAATGAGACGAGGAGATCAATTTCTTATGACTGGTATGTCCTTACTACATGATGGCCAGTGAAGAAGTATGTTGTGACGAGCAAAAAGAAAAATATTCAGTCCTGCAGCAATATAAAAGCGCAACCACTAATATTTCCCGGTAATATAAATTATTATCATTTGCAATAGTTGCACTTCAGTTGCAACAGCATTTCAGCAGCAGCTACTGGAACTTTTAATGATGTCAGTGGACAAACAGGTGCATGAAATTATAAAAGAGTGCGTTTTTAAAGAACAGTATTTGAATTCAAACGAGTTGATATAATCTGATGAAAAAACTTGTCCTTCTGATATTACACCTTATATTTCTTTACTTTCATATCATGTCACTCTTCAGAAGTTTTCCTCAATCAATATAGAATGTAGATATTTCATCGAAGAGCGTCTGTTCATGGAATTTTCTTATTTTACTATAAGAATTGTATTTTCTGTATGCGCTGCATTTTAAGACGATTATGTAAGCAGCATTTCCAGGTTTCAAACAGCAAAAAGTTGCACCTATATCTTTCTCAACCATGATGACAATCATTTATTAATAAGAGAAAAAGCTGGCTCTCTGATTATTCTGATGAATAATTGTAGAAAAGTGAACACATAGCTACGTAGGCACAGCAAAAGTCTTTTTAGTGCAATGGAAAATTCAACTTTCCTATTCTTTACCAACCGAGGTATTATGTTGGCTGGGTGTACGTACTAAATACCAAGAGTGTTTGATATGATGCACTTCTCAGATAAAGCCTTTTGTTTAGAAAGGAACTACAATAACTTACACCCTACTCGTATATAGAATGCATGTTTGGTCCAAGTCTTATCATTTCATCTTGGGATACAAAACAAAAGTTTGCTACTTCTTGAGTTTAGAGATGATAGCTAGATTTTCCCTTATATACAACACGCTTATCCAATAATAATAAAAAGGAGCTAAGTGGGTTTGCTGTTGTGGTTGGTGTGTTGCAAAGCTTTTCTTAGCTAATTATCGATAAGACCTCTCTTTAGAAGTTGATGAAACAAACACAAAGTTGAAAAAGCCTAAAGTGTAGAAAATTATTTAATTTGTGTAATAAAATTTAGAACATTTAAACTACATTAGGCAATACATGAGAACTTTTACCGGGAGGCGCATCTTGTATGCATTTATTATGTACACATAAGTGTCCATATATGCATTCAACCTTCACAGGTGCGACGTCGTCGCTTCTGCTTTATGTATAAAAAAGCATATTTTTATGCTTTTATAAATGGAATTCACAGGCGAGTGCAGAATACCATTTGTACTGATGCTATTTACGTAAGTGCAAAGAACTGCTGAGCTGAGGTTGTAACAGGAACCTGGTGTGTGTGTGTGTGGAATAAAGTAAGCCATAAAAGTTGGAGATAAGCTGATTTAATTTTTTGTAGGCTTCCTTTTTAGCTTTTTTCGTGTATAGAGTTGTCTTTCTCTAGACACACATTGTTGTACTAGTACCGGCGAAATAAATAAATCGGCAGCAAAGAAATAGTAGCACCTCTAGTCATTTTTAAAACATCTTCCCTTGGTTTTTTATTTGCGGTGGGAGTACTTCAAACAAGAAAAAGATAGCATTATTTGTTTTAGGGAATAAAATTAGCGATAGAAAAAAGGAAAATAAACGAGAAGTGGTCTGAATGCGTACAAGTAAACTTTGTCTAAAAACCACATCATGATAATAATGAAAGATTACCATTTTATTACTGCTAGTTCGGTGTTCCCTATGCATATACACGAAGCTCTCTAGTGATTGTGAGGTGCATACCGAGTGTGCGACGGAGAAATTTTTCGCTACTGCTTTAGTACACCTTGTAAAAGACTTGACTCCAAATGACTCAAAGTAGAAAAATATGGCGGATATGTGACAAGAGAAAACCCGAAGTAAGTATAACGTATAACATAATATGTGAATATCCAGCGGATTTGAATAGACAGGGTTAAGTTTATATCGTAGCTGACAAGTCAATAAAACAAATTTTACTCTTCTCTTTTATGCCTTAGTTGGACAGTTCATTTACTAGGCTATTCGATAACAACGCTGTGTAGTACAAGGAATAAACTGTTTATATAGTTTTATACGCATACCCAAGTTGTGATAGATTATTTGAAATTGTGTGTCTCACGATTATGTGACTTATGGGGAATGTTGGAACGGAAAGATTTGATTTACCGTTACAGTGGTTGGATTTTGATGGAATACTGAGATATGTTTCATGGATTTTACACAAAATGTATATATCCAGCACGGTGATTATTATATATGAACGTTTATGTGTGTTCTCTCATAAAACATAGTTTGGTAGTTGGAAGGTAGTTAAATGTGAAAGGAGACAGCATAGAAAAGAATTGATACGGAAAATGATCAAGTCATGTCTGGTTGGATGCATTATAGTCAAGTAATCAGAGAATGTGAAAGGAAACAGACAAAAAAATGCATGGAAAGAATTATAGAGTGAAGATTCCTGAGAGAAATAGAAAAAGAGAAAAAAGTGTAGTAGTAAACGAAAAGCGACACAGTATAGTTAACATAGGGCTGGTATGCATATGATAGAAAAGAGTGTATAAAAATAATAGGAAACTGAGGAGGAAATTGTGAAGAGGAAAGGGTTGAAGTAAGCACTGACTTTTCCTCAGTTCAAGCATGCATGTATGCGTACATGCATGAGATGAGCGGAACTGGAGCTGAAGAGTGTAATATTCAGTCGGTAATTAATGAGAGATCGATCTTTCCGGCTTTCTTTTGTCAATATATGAATAGAGATATTTTAAAGAGAAAAAGAGAGCGCACAACTACACTACTCCGTGCTAATACCTCACATGAACTCTTACTCAAGATATGTGAGTAATGAGAATTGCTGGAGAATTTCGTGAAATAAATGGAAGCAATATTTAAATGCTTCCGTTGTTCCGTTGTGAATGATAGCATATTTCATACATACATTTTAATATACAAATGCAAGTATAGAAAGTTTAAGCTTGATCATCCTCAGGTTCACACAAATTGGGGTGATATCTAGCTGTGTTATAGAAAAGTTATATGTAAAGAAAAATCAAAAGCAATGCTTTCTCATAAAAATTGAATGAACGAACAAATGTATAATTTATCATTACTATATAGCAGAGCAGAAGTAGTACAACAAAAGAATAATATGATATAGACCTCTTTCAGATATTTTTGTATCTGGAACTTAGAACAGCTTGCTTACGTTAGTGACAACATTTTTGGGGAAATGGTGACTATATTGTGGAAGGTTTCGAAAGCTTCGTATAATTTTCATATACGTTGCCAATTCAATAAGGCTACGACCAACCACTACCTACGCTAGGTATATGCATACAGACAGCATAAAAGATGAAATTACATAATCATCTCACCATATCCAATATCCATGCAGGCTTTCTTTGCATAATTGTGCTCGGGCGAAATACATATTTCTGGCATTCCTGTTTTAATGATTTACCATGTGTTGGCCCTAAAAAATGAAGATTATGATTAAAATGAAGGGTTGCAGCGGGTAAGGCAGGTGCCGGTCGGCCGCAACTGGCGGTATTATATTTATTTTCAAGAGTCTTTCAACAAGAAGTATGCTATTCTACATTTTATCCGTATTTATGTAAATACGCTTGCTATAAGTTGTTACATGTTTATATGCTGTAATAAGACTCTGATTCCTGTATATTATGTATACTCAATCATTCAAGTATTTCTATAAGGGTATATTACTTTTTGGTTATTTGGATTGAATATATCTGACAGTTTGATTTTAGCTTCTATAAAAAATCAGAGCAGCGTAATAAGAGTGAACTGATTACCATTTTCTCTGTTGTGAGCAAGCAGTCATCATCATTTTACGTAGGCGCGTTTTCAGTTCCGCGTCTCTTACATGAATAGAATAACTTTAATCTGATGAATGAAAATGATGATGATTCTGCTTCCTGCCTACCCACCTACCGACTCATAAGGCTGCCACATTTAGAGGCGAAAGCAGAGCTCCATCGCTCCTTTTCATGAAAAACGACTGCTTTAATAGAGACGGATTGAGTTTCAAAGGATTTAAAAAGAGGCTGAGGTGTTTCTAGAAATCATTAGGATCGGTTAGGGCATCACGTTCCATCTCTGCTGATTGAACTGGACAAGATGCTAGAAATGGTAAATGGTTCAATAAATAAATAGTGTGAGTAAATTCAAGATATTATGTACATACTTTACCTTTTATGTGATGCAGTTTAAAATTTATTTTGTTCCGTATACTATATAATCACATATACGACTGAAACTGTAATTTGTACATAATATACGTATATATTGCCTCATGAAAGGGGAATTTGAAGCCTTGCTGTTTACTATCTACAAACCATGAGCTCTTTGATTATAAGGTAGAATTTTTTGTTGGTTTTTCAACTGGCGAGAGTTTAAGTGATACTTAGAATCACGGGTGGTCTATGATAATAGCGTGTCCAGTCGTTTTTGTGAATACCTTTCCGTGAAATAGGATTTTTACAGTAGAAAATCTTCCTCATCCTCCTAGCCTGGTTTTTTACTCATCTGGTTTATCTCTTAAGCACAGTAGAGATCTCTCTTGTGGTTTGCTTATGAAATTTAGATATGCTTTGGTGAATAATTCTACTTCCTCATGGTGCTGAATTGATTGCATAGAGGTAAAATGCATGATGGGTAGGACGTTGGATCACTTACGAAGGTTCGCGGCATGTATCATTGCTTCTTTTGTGTAAATATAACGAGTTCAATCATATCGGCAGGAAGCCATAAATTTGGCATTAATTACCAATCCTTTGTCAATTTAAATGCTGGTAAATAACTACAACTAAGAAATTGCATGAAAGAGACCATTTTTGCATGCCTACATTTTCTTCAGGTATTTGTTAAAATCGATACGCAGAAACATACAAGATGAGACATGTCCCTTTTGACTCATCTCACTTCTTTCTTGTCAGTCATCATACTATGAATTGAGCGGTAAACTGACGTCTGAAGGTAGAGGTCATAGGCGATCTTCAAGCTCCCAATTAAGTTCTTTCTCTTTCTTTTAAACATGTTCGCGTAAATATCATTCAATGCAAAATTATGATTTATGAGAACGATGCCGTCCTACTCAGCTTGACAAGATAATTACCACTGTTGGCAGACTTCGTTCTCAAAGAAAACGTACCTGGCCACATAATATTTGTTTTTTCATTCGCTTAACTAGATATCGATTAGCTTCGATCTACCTAATCGCTAGTGAATTAGCTAGATGATCCGGTACATAATGATGATATCTACATGTCGGCTACCTCTTCGTTCGTTACGTGTATTATTATGAGTCACCAAAATTGTTTGGGATCCACATTTTTTTATTTGTTTAAAAAGATCAACATTTAATTACACAATTTTCACAAATGAATCACACGAAAGGTGCAAACTATCAAATTCTTCATTTTAATCTGCATATTTGAACCGTAAATCAATGTTATAAGCGCTTACCTTAGTACACCAACCTATTTTCGACAAGAATCATCATTCACGACATGATCATTATCACATTGCACTGCATGTTATATAGTCAATAAATATCTGCGTAGCCGATCGCATTCTAAGCAAAAATTGAATGCTTTGACCAAATCTGAATAAGGATTAATTCGTTCAAAGTCCAATTGTTTATATAAATGCATGTCGTGAGGCTGAGAAGCAACAATTACCATTAAAGATCGATCGTTTGTGTTTTTAAAGAGCATTATTTCTGCATTCTTGCAAGGTTTTCAAATTTTCGAATTGTTGCTTTGTTCAAGTCTAGTCATTTAGCGGAGCTCGGTAGCATATAGAAGGCATTTTTATGACTACGATCCAACCGAAACAAGAAATTGTGTGACTAATGTTCGCTTTTATGAGAATCTGTTTATCGGGCTCCTTTAATTTGCCTGATCGTTTGTGAGAAAAGTATGTATATTGCTGTAACTGCAGCAGCAGTAAACTGCCTGATGTCATTATGAAGCTCATTTTACAAAAATCAGATCCTTCTGATTATTCGTGTGTAACCAATCAAAGATCAGGTGTGGAGATGATTGCGGTACGGAGGCTGAGGAGGATAGCTCGTAAATAGGATATAAACAAGGATGAAATTGGCCTATCAGTAGTTAGATTCAAGAGAGGAGACCGACTGCATCTATTATCGTAATTACTAATGAAAGGTACCCTTTTACCTGTGTAATAAAAAATTGTAAAAGGAGCCGGGGCTGCGGAGAAGTAAGTGAAATTAGAAAGATCTTGTTAGTGGTGGTGTGTAACAAGTAAAATAAAATTGCTAATAATGCGTGTGTGTGTATATATATAATGATGATGGTACATCATCTACTGCTACTACTTATTAGCATCTATTTACTCATCCTGTTCACAAAAAATGGCGGGTGAGGTAGATATTAGATGGTTGTTGTATGTAGCAGTAAAGTAGGAGCAAGAGATTATTAGCGAAAGAAGTAAAAAAGGAACCAGATTGAGTAACGGCCGACAGCTACATAAGTATCCAGTAAACAAAGCCTTCAGGGTGTGTTAGTCAGTAGAAAAATTACAAATGGGACCAAAAACTTGGGATTTGTAGGGACCACCCAGAATAGATCTTCTTGTGCATGCCAGCTTATATGTATTTATACGTGCATATTAGAGAAAGAGCAGAAGCACTTTACCTATCCTACTGTCACGCGATGTATTCAGCACTTTTTTGGGATTAAATTTGCCATCTTCTATATGTCTTCCTATCGCGCTACTGCGTATCTAACTTGATTATTTGTACCACCGTCACCGCAAACTCTATCACCAAGACCATTTAAAATTTTGATTTTGCTAAGAAAAGAAAGCGCAGAGCAAAAACTATTGGCACTTTTGTCTGTGTGAGAGAAACTTTATTTAGCCTTTCTTCTCTCAGCAAAGTTGAATAGAAGTAATAATAATCATGATAATAATAGGGATCGTTTATAAACATCAGATTGACCACGTCGTTATATTGTCCACTGTCGAATTTCTTTTATCGTTGGCTATTGGCATGATATTTTTTATTCTATTTTCCTTTGTGGACTGTGACTGATGATAAAAAAGTCTAAATCACAGATTGAAAAGCAAGATTATTTTGTTAGTCAAGTAGGTCTATTATGCTATGGTGTATGGACAGATACGTAAACACTGTAAACTCAACGATGCCGATATTATGGTCATATAGCATGTACGATTGCTTCGCTGATGGTCACAAACACAAACAATGAGCTTGAATGAGTGGCTGGGGAACTCACAAAAGCAGAACATGATTTTGTGGTGAGCTCCGGTTGGTTAAGTAATTTGATGTGCAGTTTTTTCTGCCACTTTTCTAATGGTCATTGTCATTTTTCACATCTAGTCAACAGCAGTGTGGATCATGGTGGTAGGTAGAAACAAAATGTTTGCTTGTGTTAGTAGATTGTATGCATGCTTGCGAGTCGTATCGTAAAACCAATTTAAACGGAAAGTCTAATGAGCCAGAGATAAATTTTCATATTAGCTTAATTTACAGTCTAATCTTGCACATTTAGAACAGTTAAAGCCTTAACAAGTATGCAGAAAAAATGAAAATGGAATGTTGATCGTTCTTCCTTTCAGTTTTTTTGCAACTGGAGTGGAGTTTTAGGAATGTTGAGCAGCGAATCAACTAATAAAATGTTAACAGATTATGTACTGCCTTTTCTTTTAGAGTCGAAAAATGAGATCGACGAAAAAACAGAGAAACTGTACGAAAAAAGTGAACGAAACGGAACATTTTTAAAACGATCCGTTTTCTATTTGAGCAATGTGCGTAAATATGCATGTTAGGGCTCACATAAGTTCATGCGTTTCAAAGGGTCTTGAAGTTGCCAAAAAGCGGAATATTTTTAAAGTTGATGAATGCAACTGATAACCCCATGCGTGCAGCAAGTCAGTAAAACTTTGAATGTGAAGTAAACATGTTTGTGTTTCTCCAAAATATACATGATAACAATAATGAATGAAACGCCATGTCTAGGAGTGGTGACGTTGGTGGTGGCAATCACTATTGTTTGCTAATCAGAAAAGAAATATATTTTCAGTGTCGCATCAAGAAAATTTTACTCATGCACGTTTTCTATACATCATTGTTACGTGGATTTTCACTATTGCCCTTATGGCCAGCTAAGCTCAATTTTGTTGTAATCTGGAACCTGGAGCACAATGCATGAGCTTATTATTTGTGAGGGTTAAACTAGTTCAACTGATGCTTCAGTAAAAATTCTTCACATTTTTGTGCAAGTGATTCCCATGTTGTTTGCTGCAGCCGTGACCGCAAATGATGGCAATAATTTTAAGCTCCCTTGTTTTTCTTGTTTCTTCAAAATGATATACCCTTTTTAATAATTTAGAAGTCTGACAGGGTCATTGTGAAATTTGACCACTTGTTATTGAAGACAAGGGCCGGCATCCACGCTTATTATTATGGTTAAGTAGCTTCCGTATGATTTATAAATTATTATCTTGAAATTCGAAGAGATAGAATGTACCAAATGATTAAGCGATATCACATCACAAGTATATAATCAGGAAATACTATAGAGGAAATCGACAACTGTAGAAATGGCGAAAGAACAAATAGCAACAAAAGATCGTTAATCGGCGAAATACGGTCGGTCGGGTTTCTCTGTTTTGATTTGGTTTGAATGATGTTGAGCTTACTACTGATCACCATAAACTGCTCCATTAGAATCGTGATTGCTTCTTTGGAGTAGATAGTTTGAAAGCAATGATAAATTGGTGATAAGGCGGTTATTACGGGCCATCATAATCATTATCGTTATCTGTCTGATGCAGGACATGGTTTTTACATTACCTGTACAACAAGAAGCCTTACTTGCTGCATGTATTTGCGATAACTATTTTTTAAACATAATTTTGACAAAACCTATTTTGTTCGTGATCCAATATTTCTCAAACGTAAAAGCTCAATAAGAAAACAGATATACCCAATTGGTGGAAAATCTCTCTTTACAGGATAGGCATTAGCACTTCTTAAATCAAAAACGTCGTCTGAATTTCAAAGAATTGTAATTGTTTTGAATATTCATTTTAATGTGTTGTATGATTTTTTTAAAGGTGATGTAGAGTAGGTACTTTTTCGGCACAAAGGTGTAGTTTTCCTGTACAGTTATTGTATTTAACTTTTATGCAGAAAAGTCGTAACGTGTACTCGTAGTGGCACAAAAATTGACTATGTACATATATTGCCACACACGTATGCACAAATGATTTTGGATTCAGATTCATAGTTTGTGAATATTACATGTGTCTTTTCATCTGTCATCCGATAATCTAGAGACGCAAAGCCGTAATTGATACTGATAATTACTTACATGAAAACAAAGAAGCGTTTAAATAGAAGCAACAAGTTGCCAAGAAAAAAAAATCAAGACATTCCTGTTACCTCGTTTGATGAATGTTTTCCTGGCGATTTTTAATGTGTGTGTGGGGTATACAAAATAGGCATGCGTACACAGTACATATATTTTGCTTTTATGCATGTGTATTAAGTATATCATAGCAATCCCATTCTCTCATATTATGTGTGTAGGAATGTGTGACGGGGAAAGGGTTTAACTAGAAAAAGCCGCAGTAAAAGAAGTTATTTGTTGTATCCTATTCTATTCTCTTTGCCACACTCACACAAACACAACAACTTCTTGAAATGCTTAAGTAATGCTTTTGGTGCAAAACAAACGTCGGCATTTGGCAAGAGGAAAGGATAAAAAGGAAGGGGGTGTGTGTGACTGCTCCAGCATCATCAAATCATCATCGTTAACTGTCTGTTTGTGTATGTATGTTATGTTTTCATTTCCCTATTGTATTTTGTCCACCACCACACGAACAAGCTCACACACACGCATATAAACATACATACCTATATTCAGACAGGGAAAATACAGCTGAAACGTAATCTCTAGTCTAGTTAAGTGATTTAGCATGAAAGTATGATGGACAAGACAAGACACATTTTCCAAAGTAGCATGTGGCTATATAGCTTATCGTATAACAAGAGCTGTAAGGCTGGTTTGTGTAGGTATATTGCAAAATTTTATAAACAAGTCATAATTTTGTCTATACGGTTGAGCATGTAATCGTCGTCGTCATAATATTCTTAAAGAATCACTCCTTCTGTTTCTCTTGTGAGCTGAAGCCGCTCTCGATAATCCTTGGCATTTGCCAACTACATAAAACCCTTTTTTGTTGCTGCTATCATTGAATTATCAGCTTTCAAACTTGTAACTCATCATATTCTTCGTCAATAAAAACATAACCGAAGTGCAATAACTACTTATGCTTTTACAGCTTTCCCATTGTCGCTTTTTCTGGCCAACTATATTCATGATGCATAACATTTATGCAAAGAAAAATGAAATGTATAGGTAGACATAAAGACAGGCATATTAGAGACCAACATGCCGGTGGTTGGTTTTTCATTTCGTCGATCATGATCATCATCCCGATCATTTCACCGTCATCGTATACCTTTGAGTATGCACACGCGGTGACGGCTCAACACAGCGGTACTTGAGGTCCTAGGTGCGATCTTTTTAATCTCTTTAGTTAGACTGATGCCGCTCAGCAATCATTTCTTTTGGGCCATCAGCTATTAAACAAGGTTAAGGATGGTCCTTTGTGTATCTTATTACTGTCTTTCTCTTTGTGGGCATACTTTTAAATAAAAATGTGAGGTAGGATGGGGAGTTATAGGCAGTATCAGTATCCAACAGAGTCATTTGCCAGTGCGCTTCTTGATATGTATAAGCTGTGTGCACAAAATTATTTTGTTGGATTACTAACAATGCTTACCTGTATTTCCATCCATCCATATTATTATTGCTATTATTCTTTGGGCTTTCTCGTTTGTTTAGGATCAATGTTTTTATGCGTCATAAACTACCTTATTATCTCCCACTATGCACTTCATTTAATATGTACTCTTGTCTGTGATATCTTGTTGTTAATACAAACACGATCTTGATGTAAGTTGTCAGCTTAATTGTTAACTAACCTCATATATCGTTGAAACGGATTAAAAGAAGAAAGCATGAATCCATACTTGTGTGAATTTTTCAATGCTTACTCTGTTACAGTTGCATTTATGATTTATCAAATTTAAATTTAAACTTAAGTTATTATAACACACTTTTTATAATTCAATATACCATATTATCCTTCCCGAATGACGATATTAAATAGCAATCATAAATACTAAAGAGTGAAATGTAGAAAGCAGCCACTCATACAATTAATTTATTTTAGATGCTTTTACTGCCAAATTTAAAGCTAATTAAGGGTTTAGAATATGAAAAATTGTTACGGCACTTAATATTGCACAATAAGAAAACATTTATGGCTATAAATGAAAAAAATGAATGATCACGTCGCGCCGTCAATCTTTATTTTCATAAGTAGCAACATTAATACAACAAATGAAATGCTGCGGGAAGGTAGAAGACAGCAATTTTTAAAAGAGCTAGTTTATTTCTGTTAATAAGAATATACAATTCCTTCAGGGCATATTTATCTTTAGAATAACTGCTAGCTGGCAGCAAGTAGAATGTAGCTCCATAATGTTTCTTGTTTGGTTGGATGAATTGGTTATTATCTGCATTGTTATCAACATCAGCGTAGTGTAAGCATGCGCACAGATACGAATATGTAAAAAAGTGCAGGCAGACATTCTAGTACGATGAGGGACCGACAACAAACTGTTTATGTGAGCGCCAGTCATTGATCGTGTTAAGGTCTCCTTGCTCTTCACTCATTGCATTGCACTCGTCTTGTGTAGAATATGAGCACTCACGATCAACGTGGAATGATGATGGTCATGATGATAATGATAATGATGACGCTGATTATGGGGATTGTCATTAGTCCAACGGCCGAAACTTGACTGGTGTATAAAAGTGAATAAGGGATATCGATATCCACAGGGTAAACCTGCTAACATATCTGCTTTTACTTTGAATGCATATATGCTCTGTGTATTTTTGCTCTTGAATTTCCTCGCTTTTTAGCATTTAATTTTGCTTTTATTACTTTTATTATGTTTTCGGCACGTTTTAAAGTTAAATAAAGTTTGCGGTAACTACAGATGCATTTAAAAAGAAAACCAGGTCTGCTATAATGATCAAATTATGATAAAGTCCAAAGGACAGGTCATCTCTCTTGTGGACCTTTTCGATAGTTCACAAAATTTGCCATAAAACTTCTTGGCTTTCGAGAAAAAAAATCAATTTTTACAATAAACTTAAACACTATACACATCCTGTCAGCGCAAAACTACATCACATTTTGATGATTGGAATTATTGGGAGGATTGCTATATAATCTTTTTTATATAACTCCCATGTTCTGATTTCATCTGTCCTTTGGCATTTTTTCATTTACTTACATTACAATGAAATACGTAAAATGTGAATGAATTGGTGAATCCATTGATGAACAACGAAATAGAAGTACTTGCGTGGCTTCTGAAATCGATATGCATGTACAATATTCAAAATACAAAACCCAGTGATCTGGTACACAAAAGGAGAGTAAGTAGAGCTCAATTGAAGCTCACAATGCCTTAAAATTCATGAATAGTACAATTATTCAAAGGAGAGCGTATAAAAATTTTTGAAGAGAGAAACCTGCAACTACTAAATATTTTGGGCTGCACTTCATTCATTCCCTTTCAACTCTCGTTTATCTGGGTTTCTTGATTTCCTCTACCCTGGGCATTTTCATGCGTGCACATCACTCGTAATCAGAGATTTGTAATATGGTTGGTATAATTCTCGATGTTATTTTGTAAGGCTTGCTTTCTTCGAGGCATTTATTGCAGGAAATGTGTACAAGCCATCCGATTTTTGTCTAGCATTTCATGTGAAGGGACTACCATCACCAGATGCTTTACAAAAAAAACCAGATGAGCATGTATTTGTGCTTACCTACATACAATATGCTACAGAAAACAAAATTCTTTTAAAAGTCCTCACCGAATGTAAAGCTTTTCGGTGTTGTTGTCTAATTCATTGTCACCAAGAATTTCTAAAGAGGTTCCATTAATCCATTATGTGCCACATTACGGTCTCTTGTTGGGGCGCGTTTGAGTGAGAAAAAATCCCTTCACAAAAGATGATCAGAGTCGGTGTTGTATCCCATTATACTTGGAAAGAATCTATAAAAAGTGCAAAGAAAACCCGAGACCTTTTTGGTTCACCGTTGGTTGATTTTATCTTGTTTGTGGGTGGAACATTCCCATTCATAACAAATATGGATAACAAACACAATCATTATGGAACAGAGCTGTTTGTCCATCTCTATTGAAATGTTGGAAGTCATTGTAAATCCTTAACCTCCTACATTCCGCACCAAGGATTTCTCAATATTAAAAAATGATTTAAAAATGTCATCTTGTCAATGATTCAGAAATTCAACTAAATTGAGAAAACCCGAGTTATGGTTTCCTCCAAGGGAAAAAAAATTTATACAATCGGTCCTCAAAAACAAGCTTATAGATAATACACCCAGTGTGTGTCACTCTTTATGATTGCGATAAAATATTTTTACCAAGACTATTCAGTTTGTTGGGTGCATGTGAGCATTGTGAAGTGAACGATGGCTATGGTTGGTATTTGGTATTATTATTATCTTGACTATTAACTATGAAATGAGGTATGCATATTTGGGCTGATGAAACCACAGAAGTTCTTGCTAACCCTACATGACAGCCATCATAACAAAACAGAGGACAAGGATTTTGTGACAGGTTTACCCACCGATTTCATGTGCCGTCATCAAATTCGATAGGGATCTTTTTCGCTTGATATAACTGCGGAAAAGTTTTACTGGTCTGGCTTGGTTAGCGACAAAACGAGCATGGTTTCATTAGGATTGTCAGAAAGGGAAAATGGAGGAAAAAGGACTTCTACGATGAAGTATAATGTGGACAGGTTTGTTGTCATAAACCTGCTTTTCGCCATGAGATTACCAACAAAAGAGAAGTAAATGTCATTTATGACGAGACAAGGAATATATTGCCATTCATTACACAACAACAAGCCAACAAAATGCAAGTCTTAGCAACTTGCCAACACGTAATATCATATCACCCTTACGCGGTGGTGGTATCTGTGTGGTAGGTAGGTAGGTGGTTTATTTATTGAACGTGTGTGCGTAGCGTGTTTCTTGTCTCCGGTGTTTCCATAATTCGAAGAATCTTCTTCAGTAAGCGTACACATTAGAAAGGATCATAGCAAAAAAATCTATATGGACTCCCTGTGCCCACTTTAACTGTCAATTGTACAAATATTGAATGGAGGAAAATTGTTATTACTGATGATATTCATGAATACGTAGTTGCATAATAGCTTGCTTATACACATTACGAGAAAACGTTTACAATTGTTGAATGACGATATGGCTATCAATATTCAAGTTCATGAAAATATGAGGTTTTTATACTACAATATGATGATATATTATGAGCAAAAAGTGCAAATTAGGATACCACGGAAAGGTCGTTAAAATTGATAATGGAAATTCACACGTGTTACAACCTTTCCCTCAAAAACCTCATTGCCAGATTGGACGCACTCACACACACCAACCCGAGAAATGTGAATGTGTTAAAGGGTTATTATCATTACTATTTTTTCATCTCTCTGCATGAATACGCACACACACACACACACATTATTGAACATGTACACCACAATAGCAAATAAGCATCATCTTAAAGTAAAAACCGAACTCTCATATCTTCAGCAAGCTCGTTCCTTCATGCATGCTCCATCGTGGTGAATGCAAATTATCTCTATAGGATAGTTAACTCTGCGGTTTTTCATAATTTATCCAAATTTCGGAATCTTCAGTCTAATTGCTCGTAACTGGGGAACCGTGTGGTGTTTGTGACTCTTCAAGCCTGACGGGTAGTTCATGATGATGCTTGTTGAGATTTTTTTGTGTATTTACCAGAAGGATGATAAGACGTATGAAGAAAAAGATCTTTCTTGATGAGATGAGTTACTCCACCCTGAAAGAATGATGATGGTACAACGACGGCGGGCAAGAATTGAAAATGGTGCTGCTGCAGCAGCAGCACCATCAAGTTTTTGCTCATCTAAAAGATCACCGTTTATGTTTCAAGGCTATTTACATCATGACCACACGATAAAACCTCTTGTGAATGTAAATGCGGTGAGATGATGTACTTTAATAATATAAGTGCATACAAGATGTTATTGTCAATTGCACGTTTTTTTCTCTCTCCACCATCCGTCCGTAACTATTTTATAAAGTGAATGTGATGGTTTGGTGTTACCGTGTAATGTAGTGTGCAGTAATGGGTGTTTGCATTTACCATATCTAATTCAAGTGCATACGTTCGGGAGTTGGACTGATGAAGAAAAAGTACTTTGATAATGAGAGAGAATATAATTTAGCATTTTCCAGCAATGTTGTTAGGCTTCTCTCCTTGTTCACACAGCAGGCTCATGCTGTCAGAGATAACAATGAGTCAAAGTAAACGTCAAGGAAGGCAGAAGCAGCAAAGTCAACTAGCTTATTCTTAAATTTTATTCTCGAATAGTAAAAAGATACAGATTTTTGGTTAGTTTCTTTAAGAGCTAATGGACGAAAGAAAAAGGAGTTCACATTTTTTCATAAGAAGCGCCAGGTGTTTAGAACACCGAAATATTATCAGCATTTTCATCTTCTGTGCACGCAAAACAAGACAAATCAGGTCCTTTCCGTGCATCCTAGGAACACCCGTCCCTTTTTGAAGGTATGAATAAAAAGACAAAATGCTTACAATCTGTGTAAGAAATGGACCTTTATATCTGTTAAAAATATTCCGAGTGCTCATCTAAACCTAACATCGGTTCAACTCCTACACTAGCTGCATCTTTGAACACTTGATAAGAATAAACAGCTTTTTAGACTTAATAATTCTGGAGCTGATCACTCATTTCATGCAACCATTCTACTCTGTCCTCCTCTTACAGGTTAAAAGGCAAAATAATATGTTGTGAACACGCTTGCGTGCAAGAGATTTGCCCCCGTAGCACGTAATATTATGTATGTGTACCTGTCTGTATGTATGAGCCTTTTTTGCTTAAATGAAAAAAGGATAAATATTACATTGACTGTGATAATTACAAATTAATCATGTGTGAAAGGTTTTAACTAGCTATTTGTGGCAGTCATATTTTTTTAATTTTATATGGGAAGATTTGAAGGTACCTTCATGAATAATATTTTTTGTATGCACATATCTTGTGTTGTAATTTTATGAATTTATGAATATAACATGCATGACATGCACTTATTCTGCAAGATTTAGTATATCTAAATGGCTGAGAGGCAGCTCTCCATCAATTCTCTTTCGGGACCTTGGTTCGACGTAAAAATTGTTTCTAGAGTACACAGTGGATTTAGGAATACAGATATTAAATGAATCAGCTTGCGAGTTATGAGCACGAAAATATTAGTAATATTATATACATATTATGGATTACATTATAGTATAAGAAATGTAAATATTTAGCATTTTAAAAGTTACTGAAAGTAGTTTTTGCTAATTTGTTCGTTACAACATATTACACTAAAATATATTTATTAGCATTCTTTTTTTGACAGTGAAAACATGCTATAAAAGATAATTTATCAACATGCCGAATGCCGATGTAGTTGTCGAATGGCAGGTTGAAGGTTTTTTCCTCTTTCGGGATAAATGCATTGTTTGCTCTTCTTCTCAACATCTCAACTAATCTTCACAAATACATGACTTTTTTACTCTGTCTCCAATGACAGACCTCCATGATCTATCTTCAAGATCCTGATCAATGATTCTACACAATATGCTGCGATATTCTGCTCCGTTACCAATGTGCATAGTTTGAGCACACTGACTAACCAACTATGTATGTGTGTGTACCGTATCATGATGATGAGGATGTGAAGACTTTGGTGACAACGGGAGGATTTATTGTCGAGGAAGGTCGGGGGAGCTTGGAAAGGTTGATACGAGAGATTTACATGAAGAATTACACAGAAAATCGAAAATTCTCTCGTAAACTAAACAAACTTGACGTGAGCCAAAGCGAAGAAGAGGAGCACACCGTGTGTGATGTCATCATGTTTTTTTTTTCGACTATGTTTTGCCTTACAAATACAGGGCTCAATCTTAGTGTAAAGAGTAGTTTAGAATCAGCAGAGTTGTAGATCTTTTAAGGATTTATATGAGACTTGCATAATAGGAGTAAAAGAAGATTGTGATTTCTGAATGGTATATTATATCTATCATCATCTGAGGTAGTATGAAAGTGTAGATGTACGTATCATCAAGTAGTGCAAATGGTTGGCTGGCTGCTTTACAGCTCTTCACTTGAAGGGGAAAAATGCGGGCTCGGCGGGATACCAAAAACTTTTCACTCAAGAAAAGAGGGATCCCAGTATGGGACGAACTAAAATTTGCACGATATTTTTCTCGGATAAATTGAAAAGCTACAAGAGAGCAAGTTATTATTGTAAAAACGCTTTTTTGAGAATCCTGTCGTGAAGGCTTTTTGTGATTTTCATTAGGATTGAGCTGAGACATGACGAAACGCCTCTTAATAGTGCATACGTAATTTATAATGAGTAACGTATACGTATATATATGCGTGTATAAATATAGAATGTAGTTAATCTATTGTGTGTGGTGTTGTTGAAGGTGCAGCATCATCATGATCTTCATCAAACTTAATATATGCCATTTAGCTCTTTTTATCAGCCTGTCTTGTTATTGTTGTCCCGAAAGGAATCTCTTGTACAAGTAGGTACGCACTTTCAGAGTGAATGAGCTCCATGCACACACGTAGGTTTGTAGCGGAGGGAAGAGATATAAATCCTATTGCTCTATCATGTCCATCAATGTGTGTTATGTATCATGATGGCTTACATGGCATGAGTACATGATGCTAGCTTTTTTTCTCGCTTTTTTCTAGAGAAAGAAAGGTAATATTTTTTTCTTGAACGAGGTGTATGTAATGCCTGTTGGAAGAGATGGGACACGAAGTGTGGGTTGAAAGTAAAATAATAGTGTCGGATCCTCATATTATTACATGGACTGCATAATGTGTTGTGTCAGAGGTCAATTACATGGAAGAAATTCCTGTGTTTATAACAACCACTGTTACACCGTTGTACCGTATTTTCCCTTACAAGACAAAATATATCTCAGCGACAAGAAAGTCGACAGTAAATATAATACAATATTATGCAATGTACTTATACAACATTAGTTTCGTCTAGGGAAAGATGCTTCTAAGAAAAAATAACTAGTGTAGTGTAATATATCTCATGTAGATTTTAATGCTAATGGGCTTGGCTGTATAATGTAAACTTAAACGCGTTTTTTTTTTGTGTTCTCTCCTCATCGTGATGATGTTTTGGAAACTATCTGAAATCCTCTCTGGCATGAGGATATCCCTTAAGGGACGTACTAAAGTGTCGTATTAATACTGAGCATTTTTCATGGAAATACTCTCTAGAATTATCTTCCTAATTTTTATTTAGCGTGACGTTTGCCTTTCAGTCATTGTTATAAAAGCAGATATGTGTCTGTGAGTCTTCCTCCTACTGTAATGTTTATGCGTGTATCTGTTTCTTCAAGTTATTAACAAAGTGTTAATTTTTCGTAATGATATGATACAATGCCTCTTTTTCTCTCACCTGCTGGACTGCCCTCGTCTGGGGACGATATTTTAGCTTTTTGTTGATGTTGTTATAATGGGAATTCATGTCAGTTCAGACTTTTGTTCTGGATAGGGGAAAAGGAAGAATAGTAGTAGTAGTAAAGTAACTGTGACTGTTATTTTTGTTTTCCATCATCATCATCCAGATATGATATACAAACAGGAGAAATAATAACTGAGTGTACAGCAATAACCGAGTAACTGCTAATGCATACCTGCATGCCTGAGTGAGTAAACGTAATAAATCTAAAGCTAAAGGGGGAAATATTTGGCACTTGGCAGGTAGAAAATAATACCATGAAAAAAATAGTTTACACTCGCTCGTCCCCTTGTAGTAGATGTACATTTTACTCTCTACTAACCTACAGCATGAATCAGGGTAAATAAATACTTTATAAAAGCACTTTCTGTATGATAAAGGGTTACTGGATGCTTTTTGGCTTCATATAAATATATATGCTTTACGCACAAACAACTCAGGCATCACTCATACACAACAGCCGGTATAAATATCACCGTGTCTATGATTTACTGTGTAAATTGATTATACGTTAAATTTCTCCTCATCTCCAGCTCCCCTCACTGATTTCTGAAACGAAAAGAAATCTGAAACAAAAATGAGCATCACAGCAAACAAGCAGTGATTTATATGCGCAAAGAGCTGCAGGAACACCATGAATGATACTTTGATTTTCACCTGCTTTTCACTTCACTCGAGGTCTGCACTTTACTGTGAGTAATAGTAAAGCCTACACATTAAGAATTATTACACCAGAGGAGTGGGTAGTGGACCTTTGATGCCTTTGCTAAGAGGATGTTTTTGCATTGCCAAATGTATTTTTGGTTGGTAAATGGTTTGTACTATGAGATTGAAAACAATCGTAAAAATTGCAATTTTTGAATTAGGCACATAATCATTTCCAACGGTTAGTGAGAAGGGTTACATCAATATCACGTTGTAACGTTGATTAAATATATTTTCAAGCCGTTGTTGGTTTGATTTTTTTATTGAAACACTAACAGACACATTGTATACATTTTGCCATTTGGTTTTGGTATACAACTTACAGAAATTGAATTCTTCTTAAAATTAAGTGTATGTATATGTGGCTATTATCAGATGTAGAAGAATTACAAGTATGTGCTTAGCGTAACAGCGTAAGTGATAGCATTAAAAGTTTATTGATTCTTGATCAAGATCAACCGCTCTTTGATACTTTGTTCCTATCATATCAAATACCGACCCGCTTTTACTTAATTAGTGTGTTGTAATAAAACGAGAAGACAGACACAGAGATCCGAGAAATGATAAATTTATTTGAACTCAAAGGAAACTTCTGATAATATAACCTTTTCTTTACGCGGGCGTCCACATTGTCAATGAAACATACGAAGGTATATGCTTACAAACTACAACTACGCTCTCTTCGTTTAGAATTCGTAACGATAATAATTCACTGATTTTGGCAGCTGGTTAGACACATATTCACCTGTGTAATTTTAACTTGACTATTATTGCTCTACTGTGAAAACGGAAAGCATATTATGGAAGGTTATGTCACACCATAAATTTTCTAGAAACACACAAGCAGGTATTTCATTTATTTCTAGTTGAAGTGTTTGGTTGTGTCTTTGTCTTTTGATCAAGCTCTTGACTAGAGCAGAAAAATCAACAAATGAAATACTTGTCCCAAACTGATTGTCTACATACTGTCATATGTATAACGTCTTGTACGCATTGTAATAGACGCATTAAGCATACTTTCTTGTGTATATTTTAGAAAATAAAAACATGACCTGTGATATGCCGACTAAAAGAGAAAAAAGAGATGTAATCAAATATTTATGGTCGAAACCGAGACAGAGCCAAACTGGCCGGCTTCTTCTCTTTAAATAATACTTTGCAAACTTTGTGGTAATGGCTAGCTAATTCAATTTGGCTGAGAGAGCGGTAATATTCTGATAAACACATGGAAGCAAAATACGGTTATTGGTACATATATCATTAAGATTTTGATTTCGTTGTTACTGTGCAATTGCACAGTAACAACGAGGTTCTTATCCAGGAAACATTTGGAGATATTTTACCTTGCTTTACATTTGTTTTCGAAGGGAAAAAGTGCAGCGCAGTGAATAAACAAGGTACATATACACTCCCTCATCACCACTATCTCATCTCTAGTTTTCGTATTCTTTATGAGTCACCCTCCGGGTGAGATTTTAAGATTTTATTCTGGCTCACAATGCGT
Source organism: Willowsia buskii (assembly GCA_034700685.1). Classification (NCBI taxonomy): domain Eukaryota; kingdom Metazoa; phylum Arthropoda; class Collembola; order Entomobryomorpha; family Entomobryidae; genus Willowsia; species Willowsia buskii. The sequence continues at coordinate 34,527 of JAQIXW010000186.1, forward strand.
AAGAGGAGGAATGAGATTACATACCTATATCATAATATGATATATATATTGTAGTATTGGTTTGCTCAGTGGTAGTGAGCCCGTCTTTGTCCTTTTTTCTTTGGCTTGGTCAATAATCCTTACACTGCAGTCATCAGTTTTATTTCATAAGAATAATATAATGTGAGCTGAATAGATTGAACTAACCCTACCTGTTTAGACTTGCATGCATGTATAAGTAAACAAGGTGCTTGTGTGTGAACTCATCCAAGTTTGCTTACAAAATGAACAAAACCTTCCTATTTTCTCATATTTAGCCGATGGCTGTTGGTGGCTAAGAAAGTAAAAACTTGACTGATTCGAAGAATGAACTGGGGCAAACTTCGATTATCTTAACAAGAAGAAAATGCTAGATACCAAATGATGAGCTCATAAAAACAATACAAATATACATACACCACAGGTTATTACAAATATCCTAAAAGAACAAGCACGTATTTAGTTGCTTCTTTCTCAAAGGGTTGACCAATTCATATTATCAAATTACATGTGTGCGTGTTCTTTGGTGGAGAATGCAGGGTTCACAGTATGCACTGACGTAATATGAAAACGCAAGTAACCAACTCCATCTCTGTATTATCTTTCTTTCCTCTTTTACTTTCCATAGGTAGTCCATTATGTTATATCCAGGGTCTAAGCACTACGAGTACTTCGATGCCTTAAGCAATTGCAGCAGGCAAATGGGTTTTCTTATCCTTCCATTATACGCTGGAGACTTTTTCTCTCAACAAAAATGATATTATCCTTCATTTAGAGCATCTTGAAATCATGTAGTTTTATTTCATAACGACACAACCACGACGAAAAACTTTGTTGCTGGATGCTCGTGTAAGATTTTACAACTGCTTGAAGATCCTTTCTCTGTGAAGAGAGTTGGGTAGATATACACTCACAGAGGCAATGTTACCTTTTAAAACGGACATGACGGGAGGTTTTCAAGTATCATGCCGAGAAAACAATGAGCCTACTGGCCTTGAAGAGAGCATATAATACAATATGAAAGATTGTATAATACATCAGTATAGCTATACCTATATGAACAGATGCAAAGGCACAAAAGTATATATCTATATACTTGTAGACCATCCCTCATAAGAAATACTTGTATTTAAACATACGAATAAAACGCAGAAAGCAAATGGAAGAAATCTTGTTACAACAATAAGCAGTATACCTATTGCGTGACCATCTAGGAAACGCCAGGAGAGTCTTCTCTCTTTTTTAAGACTTCTTCAGAATGAAACGAGACTTGAACAGAAGTGCGCTGAGAAGTTTGGTTGACTGCGTACTATTTCTTCTGTCCGCCTAGAATAAAAGCACGTCGCATTGTTAATTCCGTTGATGTAGTTAGACTTTGAAACTCTCATGAGTCCTTCAATGTCTTTTTTTTTGTCATTGCTATTTTCTTGATGACTCTGATGATGATGATGAGATTTCTTTAATTTACTTTACTCGTATTCCTTTCCGTGAGTGAAAAGTCCCCTTCTTTTACTCATTCATTCCATTCCATTTTGTAACAACTACACCATACGAAACCTAACTGGTTTCTAGTTGATATTTATGTGGAGTTTGTGTGTTCAGTTTCGTAACGGTGTTCATACCTTTGAGAGTGCTATTAAAAATTTAATTAACGTCCGTATCATTTTGTTTTTACTTTTATTATGTTTATCCTATATTTTTATAATATTGAGAAAGACTCGTATGAGACGGATGTGTTCTTAATTTAGACATTTTTGCAATACAGGCTATAATTTTTATTAGCCGAGTATAGGTTGGTTTGCTGTTTCTTTGTGCATTGTTCGTTCTAAAGAGTGTTTTCTTTTCAAGACCAAGGCTTGTATTATTATGTATTCAAATTAAAAATGTATTCTTGAAGTTTCTCTAGTGGGATCTTTTCATATTTTTCATTCATTCGACTTTCATTCAAATTCATCACTTCTAGTCATTATTTGTATGCATATGCATGTTTTATTTAACACAATTGACTAATACGTTTATAAGGCAGAATATAGGTAGATATTCTTTCTATTCCTGGAATCTTTCCACGAATCCTACAAACAGCTCTACTTCTGAAGGCTTCCGGCTGTGGTGGTGACAATAATTGTTGTTAAACCAAAAAAGTAAAAATCCTGTGTATTTGGGTTGGTATATTTTAAGATTCAGACTATGTGACAATGACGCCGTGTTTAGATGACTTTACCTCTTATATTCCTTCAAGTTTAATTCATTTTCAAAATGCAAACAATTCTTAAGCAAAAAACTGATTTGTTTTACAGAGCTTTTGTCAGATGATTCACGTTGCTACTTGTTCTGACGCTGTTTTTTTCTTTAACACGGTCCAATTAAAACAACTGTTCGGGGTGGAGGAACCCGACTGCGAATTCCTTTTGTAAAAAGAGAAGCCTTGTTGAATGAAGTATGATTCAACGAATTAAGTTAGAAATGAAAAGAGGCGAAAATGAAAAACGCAAATAAGAGGCTAAAGAAACACGATTTTGTTAGATCCTCCGGAATCCTTTATTCTTTTTTTCGATTCGTTTTTAAAGAAATTCAATGAAAACTTTTGAGCAAGAATCTGGATCTGGAATTGGAGCTTCATGGAGTGTATTTTGTATAAGATATTATGCTAAGTTGAAATTTTATTGTAAAATATTGTGCATTTCTTTAAGAAACCATAAAAGCATTTAAGCAGCCATGCTATAAGGGAGAGTCATATAAGCAGTGGAGAATGGAGAAGTTGGACTGGTTATGTTTTCATTCAAACTGATTTTATTTATGACCATCAGTACATAGTAAGCATAATAAATAGAAGCAGAACAAGAAGCTCTGCAAGTACAACTTGCCTTTTCTCAACTGTTTTTACCATCTCTCATACTGTATGGAGTACACTGCTCATATATACAAATTTCTGAACGATCCTATGGATATATTCATGCTCTTGTAGACTTAAATGCGTCATTGCAGCCTTTCGTTGGATCTTCTTTTGCGTTCTGATATTTTTCAAAAATTATATTTCAGCAGTTTAGCTGCAGTGAGTTCTAGTACCCTGTGACGTTTATTTGCGCAAACGAAATCCTTTGCTGAATTTTAATCTAGAAATTATTACATAATTTATTGGTAGGTCATAGATATCTTTTCATGGGGCTGTGGTAGTACGATAACCATACTAATTTAACAAACATATGTTATACATCATTGTGTAATTAGGATGAAGTAATTGATCCAGAATTTAAAATAAAGTCCTGGCATTTGCAGAAACCACACTGTCCGTTAAGTAAAGACTGTCTTCTTGAGATTTATTGCGTTCATAAATAAAAAGAGATTTATTGAATTCTTTGGGGTTGGATGTATATGCTCACGGTCAGCTCGGTAAAAGAAGAAAGCACAAGAGCCGAAATTGTAGACATACATTTTTGGCTTTCATTTCATGTTGATATTTTATAAAAGATGAAATTGAGAAACAAATGTTTAAGGTCATTTTGCTTGGCTCTGGAGAGAAGAACAGTGTGAGCATTTAAATGCGAGTAAAAGTTAACTGGATCAGTCACACAGTCACACAGCTTTTCCCTTGCTTTATAGATAAAGCATTTTAGTACAAAGGCTTCTCCTCCCTTTTTCTTTATGTAAGAAGAGAAATAATACATGGCTAAGTTTTTGTTGTTGAGATTAATTACGGCTGTTTTGTGGAAAGGCCAATCAGCCATGCAAATGATAAGAGAATAGGTTGTGAGTATGTGTGTAAGTTGCGTGAAACGTTTTAAAGCTTATTCCATTTGTCGTGTAATAGATTGCGGAGAATAATTTATTACGGTTCTCTTTAAAGCAATTGTAGAACACCATTTAAGTATGCTGAGGAAATCTACAGTTTACTGACGGAATCTTCGTGTTGTTTTTTCTCTCTAGTTTACTTTTGTTTTGGTGTTGTTGTCGCTGCTCAACGCAAACGCATAGCGTGGTTGATTGTGTGTGACTTGACTCTAATATTGCTTTTCCCATGTTCATCCCCTTGTTTTTTGTTTTAGTTTATAGACTGAACAACGGTGGGCTTCATTGTCTATATGGCATTGCCGACCGGCCGATGATAATAATGATGGTGGTAAGTGTGTGTGTGCTCGACACTGCGGTAAGGCGATGACAGTGATATATTGGTGTGACTTGCCGTTGAGCCTGTTGTACAAATATTAAATTACGATCTGGACAAGCAAAAAGTAAAGCTTTTGTTTCGTTGCGTAACAAACACACACATTCAAAGGACGTCGTCTATTGAAACAATCTACATTTTCAACCCGAATTTCAACATTTATCCAAATATTTTTTGTACCAAGAATGTGTGTAGAGCAACAATAGCATATATCTTGATTGAAAATGACATCTTTAATTCATTTTAAACAGCTAACTTGGGATTGATGATGGTTCATGTTATTTTTAAAATTGAAAAATGTAGCAACATCCAATTACTGTTTGTATGAAACACTCACTGGAATTATATGAAATAAGGGACAGCGTAGATTTTACAACGAAAGAAGCTAAATAATAGTGTGTGAATCGGTCTGTGAAGAATGCAAGATGAAAGTTTCGCCTATGTGGGTACTTGTCTGTACATTTAAGTTACCTGAATCTTTAGTTGTGGAAGACGGAGTAAGGCCTTTTCTTTGAAAATGGCTTACTCACTATGTGTCTCTGAAGTGGAAGTCGGAGAATGACTTGACAATCTTTCTATTCATTGTTATCAATAGAATTTCAATAGAAGATCGTTTCTCTCTTAATCTTGAGCAAATTGTAGAGGGATGAAGTATTATTATTAGCATCTACGTAAGTCACAGAGCAATGTAGCAAAGTATGTTACTCATTCCGTTACATGCAGCGTCAGCAGCGTAACCATAAAACCATGGTACTAACGTGGAACTAGATTTTTATTGAGGAAGGATATCCCTGCTATTTATATATGCATAAGTCAGAATCTCACGGTCTGTTTAATACCAGGTATAGGGACTCAAATATCTTAAAGCATAATTTTACTTTTAACACCTTAATGAAATATCTTTGAGAAGATGTAATGTATGCAGGCATGCTGATCATCAGATGATTATTCAATTTTTATTACTAGAAATGTGAATCCTAGTGAATCTAGAACCACTGTATTTTTGGAATAAAATTTAAAGCAAAATCAACTTTGTTAGGTTTTTTTCTAGGCAAGATGCTTGAATAATGTAAAAAAAACAAGGCCAAGGGAGATCTCCCACTGAATTCCTTATTATTTGATGCTTTCATCATCATGATGATAAGGTGAAAAGTGTGGTAATATTACACCCTTTGAAATTCGAAATTATCATGCGGCACCAGCCTCCAGACGCAATCATTACGTCTAATTTCATCCTTCCTGCAGGCAATTGATCTGTCGTCATATACAAATGAGGTGTGATATACGGAGCAATATTACTTTTAAAACACTCTCTTTAGATACTTCTAATGTGACTGCCATTCAACTTATGGATAAGCAAGACTGAAAATTTTAAGGGCTTTACTACGCATTTTTTTCTACCATCGACTGGGATCGTAAATGCGTGACCAAGAATAAGTAACACATGTTTTTAAAAGTTAATGGAAGCAAACAACAATATGTACGAAGCCCTTCTCCGATGATTCTCCTTTGATCTATTTAACATTGGTCTAGAAAAAACTCAGCTCCAATTTGATAAGCATTGCCTTATACGGTTGAAGATAACGAATTCGTGCATACGTGCAAGATTTCTCTCTAAAAGTAAAAGCCTCGGGCTTGCTCTCATCCAAGAAAAATTCACTCAGAAAGCAGAATTTAATGCAGCTACATATCGTAAGAGATTTATTTTAAAAACTTGAAAAATCTTCGATTTGATTATTCCACACGTACAACATAGTATTGATCTGTAAGATAAATACAACTAAAAAACGTTAAGAAAATACATGTGCTTCAATCGAGTCTTTGATCGACAAAAACTCATATTTGCTACCTTATTATTCTTAAGTCGTTTGATTAATATTATAAATTACATCAGTGGAAATTAATGTATGTGTGCATTACCACTGTCCATGTACGTTTTCAAAGACTACAAATCCAATGTGTCGGCCGATTTGTAATAGGCATGCTTAAATGGGTAAAAATCGTGTGAAAGCCAGATTGAAACAAGGGAGAGATTAGCTCATAAATTATACAGTGAAAACGGCTTGAGGTCGGTGTTTCTCATATTCCTAGGCACATAATGTAGCATCTCTCTTATATAAATAAATGGTGTAAATCCTGAAGAGGAGAGGAGTACCCAGCTAGCTAGAATATTATTACACTGATAAAATTATGCTCATGCGTCTTATTAGTAACTTTGTTGCCTTTTATCCCAACACTCTGTTCTCTGCTGTTATCTGCTCATAACTCCATTTTATCCTGTAAATAGGGTTAGTTGAATTTTTTATAGGTTGAGCGTGATGTGCTGCAGTTATATGAACAATAATGAAGGGGATAATGTAACGCCTTAAGTGCTTGTAGTGGGGTGTAAAAGGAGTTTGAAATATGACGTATTCTTTCCAATTTCCACTGCGTATATCCGTCTCATGAGCCGTCGCAGTGTATTCCACCATCATCATCAACAACATCGTTGAGCATGCTGAATTAATGATTATGCTTTATTACGAGCGAAACAGAAGAGTTAGAAAAATAGAAGGAGAGAGAAGTAACAAGTATTTCTGTTTGTTGCGAGTTCATGTTTCTAGCTGGAATTCCTGTTTGTAAAGAAAAAGAGGCTATATATAGGTCATCTCTTATCTATCGCCATCTTAT
>JAQIXW010000187.1:0-41234 GCA_034700685.1 Willowsia buskii
TATTTTTTTGTCACCTAGTATACATGGCAAAGGCTTATCGAACAGTTCGATAACAGTTCGCGAACTCAATTTTTTTTATATTCGAAACAATTAACGAGTACTCGGAATCGGTTGGGACCTCTACTCATGTACATGTAGAATGTGAGAAGACGTTAACATCCAATTGCAAACATAATTTTAGCGCATACAATAGATTCCAATTAATTGACCACTTACCACTCGGGACAGAACTTAATTCCCACAAATGAAGGACCACTCATTTTGATTGAGAATAAGACGGTTATTGATGGAGTTTGTATCTTCGTTCTGAATCGAGACTAACGATGTTTTATAAATTTTTGTCTCTGCCAGTCACTCTTAAACACTTAGCAAATTAACAAATTTGTGACAGAACAAGTGACAACGGTGACAGTCGGCTTTGATCGTATAATTTTCAGTTGTCAACAGTGAAGTCAAGTGCAAGCATGTTATAGAAAACAGCCGCTCTGTGCAGCTCAAAAACATACTTTGCTTGTCTTTTGTTTTTTACTAAAACCAAACGCTGTCGGTCTTGTCAACTCAAGTACAAAAAACTGTATCTAGTAAAAACGTAGAAGGCAAACGTAAGGCACTTGCCACTTGGTCTACTAGGCCCAGTAAATTTCTGTGACCAGACACCTAGTAAGCTTAACATACACTACATGAATTATATCTTTTCTCCTTTTACCCACTTCGTATACAATCCAGAAGGATGCATTGGTTAGCTTTGAGGTGAAAATGCGCTTCTCACTTGATCTGTAATGTTTTTCTTTACCCCAATTTAAATCTCTTCTCTCTTCAAGCCTTCAAGCATTTTTCAGTTTTAGAAAAGAGACTTTCTGACAGAACAAAACATTATGCTTTCAGAACATAACAGAAAAGAGAGAGAGAAAAAACAGATTTCGAGATGAATGCTCTAGAGTGGTGTGGTGACCCAAAGTTAGTTTACAGTAATTTCAATTTCACACCATGTACAACTAGATTGCATTGGAAGATGCAGCAATTCGGTGCTATCATAACGCGTTTGTTTATCGTAATTTGCAGCAAATACAGTTATAATAGATGATAGGGCATTTCCATATAGGTATTTCATAGGTCATAGCTCCAATTTGAGCAGATACTTCGCTTACAGAAACAGAAAAACAAATGTGTACATTCTTGATTCGTGTAAAATAATGCTTTCTTCTCTTCCATATTCATTCATTCTGAACAGTCAGTGGAATAATGTTTTACTGGATAAGATACGTATAATCTTATGTAATTTTTAAAACGCCAATGTGCATAAAATCGTTGTAGTTTTCACTTTCCGCGCTCCCCACCTCTTTTCATAGTTTTTAGCTTCCATACAACAAGTGTTTTCAGTAGTTTATCTTATGTTTTGTACATTTAACCCAAATCCCCAGACAAGGGTATCTGACATAGCAAATCGGTTTGTTTGTGCAACTGCATGTGTATTACCGATGACTGATTGAGTGTCTCTGACAAAGGAAAAAATATGGTGCACAAAATTAATACAGCATAACAATGCAGCTCTTTATCCATGCATGACTCTCAAATAGATGTAGGATTAGCATTTACAACAAAATTTGTCAGTATGTAGATACATGTTTGTGACATGTTTTTAGTTTTTAAAACAAATTTGGGAAGACAAAGCTGTTATTATTGAATGCACACATATTGCATAATATTGTTTGCAATAGTATGGGGCAACATAAGATTTGGTAAGATTTTTCGTTCCATTCATGAGTTCAATGTTCACACTCATGCATGCACATCTTCCCCAGCTCGCTTTCCCCTTTCCTGAAGTTAAATTAGTTTTAGCTTTGCTCATTGTGTAAACATATTTTCATCATGGAACACTTGTGACAGCAATGAGTTTTGAATTTTTCCGTGATCTCAGACCATTTGTTTCTGGGCAATAGTCCATCAGCAGTGTCAGGAAAATAGTTTCCAATAAGTTCAGTGCGCTGTGAGAGATGGAATAATATGTATTTTTGTTTTTGTTAAAAAGTCCTCTCTCACAAGAAAATAACTGTTCAATGTGAAGTGTTTACGATATTATAGCATATAAGCTCAGGAAAATCAGCAAGTTTATTTGAAATCCAACCACAATAATAATAAGAGACCACAACAAATAATAATAAAAACAATTTGAAAGCACTTATGTATATTATGTGTATATAATACCATCATCATCATCCTACTCCAAACTCAACAATCATTTTAAGATATTGTATTAGTTTTCGCATCAACTGTTCCACAACTCCATTATAAATAATAATAATAATCAATAAACTGTTTTCTTTTTTGACATTCTCATTGAACTTATGCGCTGATTAATTAAATTTAATACATACAATAATTGCAATAGTAATAATAAGTCATCATCATCAAATGTAAAAGACCTCCTTTCCTTTTTTTACTGATTTGAAACTTTCACCAATTTTTTTATTGAATAGTTGAACAAATTAGTGTGTATTTTCCATTCCTAAAATTGATAATAATTATATAGTATTACAATTATCATTATGAACAAACAGTTATTTTGGAGCACCTTCTTATTGGCTGTATTTCATAGTAATCATTTTATATCTGTAACTTTAGTTGATACATATTTTGATGGTGATAATCGGTATTACATATAATATTCTTATATACTCTTCCCTACATCTTAAGAAGCGCGTACCATATTCTAATTTTTTTACCGTTCTCCTCTCCATCATCCTGTTACCTTATCTATAGTTAAAGCTTTAGTATAAATAAAGCTTTTTATTTCTCTCGTTCGGTATTTAAAGCAATTTGTTTAAAACTCAGATCATATCGTATCGTTAGCACACCATAAAGGCATCTCAGATCCAGCTCCTGTCAATACACATCTTTTTATTTTTTCACTTATATTCATATTTCATATCATTATAAACGTTAATATGTTGTTGAAAGCATTCGTAGATATCGTTTCTTTTTCCCTAATATTTTCATATATAAAACACGATAAATGTGAATCATTTACATTCACCATCACAAACCCAACGTTTTTTAAATGCATACTGTTTAGTTTCTGTTTTTTTATTTCGATATAATTTAGCAAAACATTAAAATTAGCTGACTTTTGCGGATACACAAATAACATTCCAGGTGGATACAAATCTTTATTCTAAAATATACAGAATCTATATATTTTCAACTAGATACCTTTTCACATACACAAACATCTTTTCATTCTCAATCTTTTGATCTCCATCATATCATACATATAATCATGACTTTTTTAGTTTCCGACTGACTTCATATAACAATGACAATGCATTTTCTGTCCCTATAAACACCGGTTATTATCACATCACATTTCATCAAAATTGCTTCAAAATCATCATACTTATATCAGTCCTTTCTTTATAGTTTACTCACAGTCCATTAAATCGGCAGCGATAGCAGTTGCAATAATATAATGCAGTAGTAATATATACAGAGAGTAAGTAAAGTAATTAGTAATTTTTAAATATTTATATACTAGTCGATATTCTAAATAATTCTAAAATGTACCTGCAATTAACTTAGAGTTGATGTTACTTATGTAAATATCATAATATAGACATATAGAACATATATAGCAGTATAAATAGTTCTTTGAAATTTTGAGTTTTTTCTTTCATATATTCATTTTGGACTACTGCTTTCTCTGCTGCTTATTATGCTTTACTTTCCACATATACTTTCTCTATATGGTCTTTTCCTTCATTCCCAAATTATCTATACGACTAATAATTGACTGATTTTATAGTTTTTGGAGTAAAATGCTCAGGTTAACTATAAATCACACTAGAAACCCCTTATATACTTCTATATGATTATTTAATTTACATACCTAATAGTTTTGCAATTTTAGTAAGAGACAATCATTTTACTTTCAAATATTATCGGTACTTTATATGAGTGAGTCATCTTGTAATCAGCTTGAATTATGAATAGACTGTTGTTATATAGGAAGCAAATGTGTGTTCAATATTTTTGGATTACTATGTTTTAGTAGTAAAAATCTAACCAAATGAAGTGACGACAAAGCTGATAACACAAGACTAAATCTGACTTCCCAATATAGAAAGAAACCTTGTAACATCTGTTATCTGTTATAAAATATATCTTTTGAGTTTACAATATTCTTTTTATATTTGCTGCGAAAAAGCAGGTAATGATATATCGATAAAAAGCATAATATTTCATCGTCCTTAATTGGCTATATAACTTGTTGTAGTACAGTACACTATAGTTCCCCAAAACCATTTTCTCTCTTTGACATGTACGCAAGTAATATCTTTTCTTCAGCATGAATGAATGAATACAGACAATTATTTAACAAACAATAATCATTACTTTTAGGATAGAAGCAGTAGTAGCAGTATTTTAAATTATATAGCAGTAATAATAATATATAGATTATCGTTTATTTTTTTATATGTAATGATAATGTAATTAATAATAACATGATTCTCTACCATATACATTTAACTAGAGCAAAAAATAACTTGATCAGAAAATGAGATAATGTAAGTCATCTTTTCAGTCTACCAGCCCAGCAGGTTGAATACACAAGCCTGCTCCTTAAAATGTCCATCCCTTATTCTGGAACACTGTGGAAATCCTAACTTCATGTCCAGAATTGCCATCCAACATGTGTAATGTTTTTATATATATATTACAGTAATAATAATGATAAACAAAAACTAAAATAGTGAATAATGATAAATTGAAGTAATAATGCATTACTGACTATCATAAAACTGTCACAGTCAAATTAAGCTGTTTTCATGAAGAAAAACATCATACAAAGGTACGTTGCGTTACAAAGAGATATTTTGAAAGAGAAAGTTTTTTTTCACCTACAACAACTTATTGTTGATATTTTGGAAACTGGATGCATCAATATAATTTCTATAATCTTTTCTAACGTTAGTCTAGTTTTAATTGTGAAAGGTATGAATCATGTAAATCGATTTTAAATCTTATAAGTTTTCAACTGCTTCCTTCCTTCCACATACATCTTTAGAACTCTATAAATGCCTATAGACATAATGAGAACTGCGAAACTTCGGACTGTAGAAATGGACGTTGATATTTTGAATTTCAAAGTGAAAGCCTTAAATCAATGAAGGTTTTAAAATCAAGAGAGAAACAAAATGATTTCAGCAGACAGATATACAGTGTTTCTTTTGCTTTGCTGTAGTCGTCAGTTTTGTATCAGCATGCCTAAGCACCATTTACACATACAGCATATCTTTCCATTTTCACACTGACCGTTACATATTTCTATGTCTATTAAATTGTTGATCTGTGACCTTCTAAAAGATATTTTGGGCTCACATACCAAATAATCACTTTTGCTTCCGTCTTCTTTTAAATCAGTCCTTCAATACGTTATTAATAATAACAAATGTCTCTCATTTCTTTCCGCAAACAGCAACAACATTGAATATAACAACAGGCATATAGGTAGTTATACTACCTCACCACTTTCCGAGTTATTTTCAGGTTATATATACTTTTCTTGTAGCAACCTAACGTTACCTTCGACCCTTCATTTCAAAACCTTTACAACAGCATGCAAAAAAATAATCATAATAATTACATTTCATATATCTTAAAAATATTAATAGTTATAGAATAATATAATAGACGTGTTTCAGTACAAGTAATAACTGTAGTTTTTTAGTAATGTTTTATAAATTGTGATACTATATATTCTTATTATATATAATAATATATTATATAAGTCATAGTCATATTGCCTTTAATAAAAAGTTCATAATCACCATATCGAATCCATTCCTTTCTTCTGTATACGTACCAAAAACTGACCACATCCCTCTGCTCCCTACTTTTAGGTAATTTGTTGCAATAAAGCTAACAATCTTTAGGTATTTTTGAGTAAACTCATTCCGGTTCTTAACATATCCGACATTGTTATCATTACCACATTGTTTCAGTAAATAATGCACCAGTGATTCTAGGTGGATTGGGGAAGCAGTTAGCCTTGAAACGCAGACTGCCTCTCTACCAATCAAATAATTATTATTGTAGTATCACATCATTTCCAAAAATCCTCTATACCATTCCATCAATGAAAAACCTTCGTTCACTTATCAATTCGATCCATGTATATACCTTTTCCGGTTTCATATAAGAAATCTTCCAAAAAACTCATTGTAGTAAATTGGAGCAACCAGAAAATGTTCAAAGCTGATTTGAAAGTACGTATATATTATAAATGTATAAACTAATAGCTTTTAATACATAACAATAATAATAATAATGTAAGATTTTAGGAGTTAGATTTTTGGATAAGTCTTTATCTCTACAGATATCATATAATGAGAACTATCAATATGTGTACAATATTTTTTTCGTCATCATACATGCAAACCATGTAGTATAGTAGTAATGCTTAAGAATAATAATAATATAATGTACCTTTCTTATCTGTAGTAATTTTATATTAATAGTTAAGCTTGTGTTTTTTAACCGTCAAAACAGCCTGGCTCGGCCTGTTATTACAGCTTCCCTTTAGCAATTTAGTTAAAGTTGATGAACGAATTGTTTGTTTTTCGCGTGATAGCTTTTTTTATATCTTTTCTATTAGGTATGTTTTCCCTTTCGAGCGTCAAAAAATCTTCTTTCCAAAACCCTACAAATATTGCTAAAAACCTCTTTTCCGTTTTACTATAACACAGCTATATCACTAAATCAGTTCAGTATTTTCCGAGAAAATTCGGACAATTTTTTAATCATGATTTTTATTTTTATTTTCGGCTGGATTGCCATCCTCCAATTGAATTGGTTTATTTTCGTTTTAGGTTTCGTTTAGGTTGGCGGAGGCATTTAAGCATCGTAATTGTTGAGTTTAGTTACTTGTGAGAACGGGCATGTTGATTTAGGGCGCTTTTATCCCTGAACCGCTTGCTACACTTTGGACATTGATAAGGTAGCTCGCCAGTGTGCGTACGTATATGTTTCACCAAGTAGTCGCGACACCTGGAGAAAGTCATAAATCAAACGGTTATTATCAGCTTTCACTCAAATAGTTTCCTCCAGAATTTCGAATAAACGTGATTTTATCGTTTGAAAAAAACGTACCCAAACTTGCGACCACATTCATTGCATTGTTGACTTTTTGGTAGGTGAACCCTTCGACGATGGCGATTTAGTGTAGCTCGCTGAGAGAAACTCTGTCCACAGTCCGTACAACTGTAAGGTCGTTCACCTAGCAAGGAAGGAAATAGGTATGAATGCAAGGCTTGCCCTACTTTCTCTTGAGATGGAAAAGTAATTCGGGAAACCCTTTCATAGGGCCCCTTGTCATCTCTACCATCCATCACTTCATGCCAAACTAATTTGATTATATACGATACTCTTTTATGATTGATCTCAATCGAAATCTAAAACGAACCTGTGTGGCTTCGCATATGAATGTCCAACGACTGTTTGTGCATAAAAGACCTGCGGCATAGATGACATGGAAATTTCTTCTGGGGCTGAGTAGCAGCACCAGGTTGAACCCCCTGTGTTCCTGCCCCACCATTATTGGCATTCCCACTCCCTCCAGGCATTGGACCGGCAGTGTTGTTTGGAACCACCACCGGCACCGGTGGTGGTGGCAGCTGTGGTGGAACCTCCAGCTTGATTTGCGAAGGATTAACCATATTATTTTGACCACTATCCATCACAGCTAAATTTTCTGGAGCAAATCAAAATCGGAAAAACAAATGTCACTTGCTATATAATCACACACTAAACACGAGCACTATTACCATCCAGAGATTTATCATAACCATTTTATTAATTAAAAAATGCAATAAAGTTACTGCTTCACTTACCTTACAATAGTTTTCGTTCCAATAAAATCTTCAATTTCGTCACGTACACACTTCCTAGTATTTATAGGTCGCTTAAGAACGTTGAGCGGGTTTGAAGCAAAATCAATCAGCACAAGTAACACAACTCTGAATCTTCTAATTTTTTTTTATTTCTCACATGGATTCCTCTTTTCCTCTTCTTTTCTTCTTGGTGCAAATCTTTTTCTCTTTACAAGATGACAACAAATTGGCGGAGATGTTTTTTTACTGAAGTGAAGTGATATTAGCTATATTGCTGCTGGTGAAATCCTTACAGTATCTTTTCAGTCCTTCGATATCAGTCCTTTCAGTAACATATATGTAAATCCTACCGTATTAATCTTTCCTACTTAATTATGTACATCTACAATTAAGTATTTAACAATAAAAAGTAGCAGTATATATCTTTTACTTTTTCCTCTTTAAAAAATTATAACTGTTCCGTATCAAAATGCCCTACGAGCCAGCTTCATTTAAAACCAGATCATTTCATATCACAATATTAATTAAAAAACGATACTTTTCACTCCTCCCCCGTCCTACAATTAGCTAGCATTTCCTAAGCAGAAGTAGTCTATTATTTAAATCGTGTAAATCAACAGTAATATATTTATCTTATATATATTGAAAGAATGAAAGAGAAAGGGAATATCTTGAATAGTACTTTTTTCTTCTTCTTGTATAGTGTTAACTAATAATAATAATCATAAAAAAGTGATTTTTTCTTTAAATATAATCTACTATTGCTTTCTGGGTAAACGCCTTGCTGAGATCTTCCTGGTCTTAATAACAGTCAGTATAAAACTTTCCATTTTTTTTCTTTCTTTCTTTCTTTTCTTCTCCAACTTCTTTTCTCACCCTATACGAATTTTCTCTTTCTCTCTGTTCTCTCTTTATAGTAGAAGTTGTCGGTGTATTCGGCGGATTTGAAACCCAGACATGGGAGGAAACTCGGGAGATCTGTCTGAAGTCGCACACGACGCCGGGCAGGATTGCTCTGCTGCTGGAAGGAAGGGATCAATATTATAGTGTCTATGTGCATGTATGTACCTACATGTATGCACTTGGAGACAACAAGGAAAGAAAAAAAGGAGCAACGAGACCGACAGCAGCAGCAGACACAAGTGAATTCACAGAGAGTTGTGTAAGTGTAGGAGAGAGAGAGTTTGAGTTGAGAGGGAGAAGAAGAGAGGAACACACACGAGAGAAGAGAGAGAAAAGAGATGGACCTTGCAATAACACACAGTTAGTGAGAGAAACGCGAGACGATAGAGACCCGGAGAAAAACGATGAGAAAATTTCCTCACAGAACAGAGCACTCACCAACCAAACCAAGCCACTGCCGCCACCACTTTAATAATAATTTTTTAATGTTTTGTTAACATTATTTTTTTCTTCCTTTTCGCTTTTTTGACTGTTCGTTGACTTTAATAATGTATATATGTCTACCTTCCTTCCTTCCTTCCTTCCTTTAAAGCAAAAAAAAAGGTTTTTTGTTTTGGTGCTCCTCTGTTTTTATTGATATTATTATGCTAATGCTGTCTACCTGGTATGAACTAAAACAAGTAATATAATATCTCTGACTGTACAAATCAATTATTTCTCTATCTTTTTGCCGGTAAACTGACTATGACCTCATAAAAGGAATTGTAGGGTAGCATGCTTGCGTATTGTTGTCGTTTGTCTTAACAATTAAGTAAGTTTAAAAAGAACCTTTAATTCCCTTTGTGGAAAGCAATAGTATTTAGACAATGTATCTACAAGTATAGAAGTATATTTTACTCTGTGGGGAACCTCTTCTTATAATATTTATATGTTGTGAATTTATCCTATGAAAAAATGCACCCTATATAGTACTAACGTGTGTATAGTTTAGCTTTTTGAAATTTTTTCAAGAAGAACGGGAAAATAGTATGTTACGTACTTTTTCTAGTTTTTTTACTCTCTAATATTATGGAATTCGGGAGGATTCAGCCCCGGATTCGAAAGGAAGGCCTCTACCCGCGTCCGTACTCTTTCTTGAGAGTAGAGACTACAAAGAAAGATATACATCAGGGGATAATATTATTGTTAACTATTAGCAAATTATAGTATAAATATATAGAGAAAAAATGCATTATGTACTTTTTCACTATTACATGTGTGTAGCCCATTATTAATGTGATGTACCTATATAATGTGTGTGTGTGTGTGTCTATTAGATCTGGATGGAATAATATTTGTATTCGTCTTATAGTCTATGGATGCATCATGCTATAAATGATAAACTATACTATAATATCATTATATATATACCTCCAATAATAATCTGCATGCATGCGAGTTGTGTGTATATTTTTATGACTAAGATATGCTTCTCCTCTCGTCGTTTCGACCAAAAAGTGCATACGTCCAACATTCAAAAGCAAACCACGACCAACATTACTCTCTTCTTGTATAAGCCGTCTAGGAACGGGAACGGCGAGCCAGTCTGCAACAACTCCAATCCAATATTTTCATACTTTTTATAACAACGGCAGAAGCAGCAGAAACACACGTACTCTGTTGACTTTTTTTCTTCTTTTCAGCCATACAAAAAAACTATATGAGATGATAGCAAAGAAATTTCAATGCAAAATGCAATGTAGTATACTTTTATTTCGCTGACTTACTTACAACAACTACTGTGAAATTCAACTCTGTTTTCAAATACTCATGAACGAGAGAGAGAGAGAGAGAGAGAGAAGAGCCAAGCGAAATCAGGTTGAGTTGGTAGGGAGAAGAAGAAGAAGAAGAGGAAAATGAAAATAAAGTACAATTTTGAAAGAAACGTTTGTGTGCAAAGCGGCACGTTGTTTGGCTTGGCTTGATTGAATATTGAATCAAATCTTGTATAAAGTCGTGTGTCCTCGTGTAAACTAGTGTGTAGTTAGGAGTAGTAGTAGTGTTAGCTTATTTCCTACATAATGCACTTTAGATGCACTAGTACTACGATTCAAAAAACTGTGTGTACAACATGATACTAGAGTAATGATAAGTATAAGTATGCCATTCCGAATGAATACGTGAGCAGACACGGCTCCGCACTTTTAACATAATAATAATATCAAAAGTCTTTTAAAAAGTGGATATGTATGATTTGATGGAGGTGAAGTAGAGTCGTGTGTGGAGTAATAATATTGCAATATGCTGCTGCAGCAGAGAGGCAGAAAACTGCTATGATTACAAACGCAGTAGTGCAGCAGCAGTGTTGGCCGTGTAATAATTACTAATGCTCAATCTAAGTACAATTGTGAATTTTACTTGATTCGAGTTGGAGAAGAACACGCTGCTGCGCTGCGGCTGATGATGAGAGTGTTTGTTAGGTACTAAAATTATGCATTGCATGGATATTGCAATATAAATATATATTATATAGACGAAGATAGAGCACACAGAGTAGCACAGAGAGACGCTTTATGCAATAGATTCATTTTTATGAAGAAGGCATTTTCTCCCTTTCTCTCCTTCTCCTTTTACTCTGCATCAGACAGATATGCACACATACACACAGAAAGTAATACAAAGCAGAGAGCCAAGGATACAGAAAATCCTTGATCGGACAGGAATAGGTCGAAAGGAGAGCAAAATTCTCTACATCAACTTTTAGTCCATTGCCTCGAATAATATGAGAGTATGGCTCATTTGCTGTTCACTAAAAAGTACAAAACGACTAACATTTCATGTTAGGTATCCACAATGATCATGATGATCATGCTGCTTTCATTTGTGCGCCACATAATAATCAGTATAAGAGATTGCATGGCTTTTGTGCAAAATGTATAACCGAGTTCTCTTTCTGGTCTAGTAGTGCTAAAAGGACATATTATTATTATAGGGTTGCTGCATCAATAACCATCCTAACCACTCTTTCATGTAGACAGACGCGCATAGCTGAGCAATTTTGTGTGCAAAAGTTGTCTGTGTGTACAAAATATGCATTGCATAATATGTCCTTTTGCTTCAAATAAAGAACATTGGTATTATATGCCTACCCGTACAAATGGAATTGAGAGTTTTAATGTTGAATTGCTAGCGCTATATGTCTGTCTGTAGTCTGCTTATTTCAGCTCTGCCACAACATGGAAAGGCTTGACTGTGTCACTAAAAACAAGATATTTTTGCACACTGCACAGCTTAGTATGTCTGTGTCTGGTTTCGATCTGCATGCCTATATGTCTCGAAATACCTACTACTGAGAAAGGAATGAAGCAACAACGGTCGGTCATACTTTTGAGAGGATTTGAAGAGAGCATGTACACGGGAATGAATAAGGTGATAGATACAAATTGAGAATGTACTTAACAGGGAAGAGCGCAACGGTGCACAATTTTCTCTTTCTGTAGTCAAATATATAATCCATTTTGCACTGCACACAGATCGGGCATACAAAGTAGAAAGTACATTTCCTAAAGGTATTGGTTGAATCTACACATTTTCCATGTGAAGTCGAATAGCTCAAACAAGGAAAAAACGAGCAATCTGTGCAATAACAACAAAATAATGCATCTTACATTTTGATAAGCATAGATTTCTATACACTTTTACTTATGCATGGGCTTTGTAGTTTTGTACCATGCACGGACAACAACGTCTAGTCAGTCAACCCTTCACTTTTGTGCAACAGCAAAAACGCTCTTTTTTTATCAATTTTTAATGCATATACAATGTACATATAGAAGCAACATTATCATTTCAATGTGGCACAGAACCACAACCGCAAAACTGATGCCAAGCTCGGAGTTGTTCTTCAGTGGTACTTTTCACGAATGACGAATACTTAAAAGAACTACTACTATTCTCTCTCATCTTTCTTCATTAAAAGTACAAACTATCTTCACCGCATCATCGATGATGCCACTACCTCTACATTATTGCACAAATGCAGAATGCACTGAAAGCATATTCCTCGCGGTTTCACTCACACAGATGTGGAATACCAGCAGCACTATAAGACTACTTGTAAAACCATCCATGCATTTTTTCTCTCCTTTGCTATGCTAATCTATACACATTGAAAGATAACATGATATTATTTGCAAATAATGAAGATGCTTGATGCTTCCACAATTCACATTCCACATCCATTTTTAGGAGTATTTGCATTGTGCATATGTAATGTAGTTTTACATAAATATTATTATGTGGATGCATGTCTGCTGCATATAGGTACATACTGCTCGTTGCATATTGCATAAGGCCATGACCACATGATGGTGATGATGGTGAGAGGTGATATTAGCAAAGTTTTAAAGTTTTCTGAGCATTAATTCCATCCTGAGGGAATGAAAAGTTGGGATAAAGAATAAAAGAGAGACACGGAGGGAGAGAGAGTACAGGAGAGGGAATTTAAGTGGAGGAATATGGTTGGAGGAGAGGATGAAAGCATTACTCCTGCTTCATATTTAATGTCCCTTTTGCACAATAAAAAAGAGGTTGTTGCATGTTTGAATCTGCATTGTACATCTAGACAAGGAGAATGGAGAAGATCAAAATATACATGGATAATAATATTTTAACCGGTACAAAAAAACGCATGAGGATAGCATTACCTTGTTTCGTCATCATCATGCTCATGATATGATCAAATCTAGTTGTAATTTTCAGCGTCCACGAATAATAATATATTTTATCTCCACTTTTCATTCATTTATTTCTTTAAAAAACGACTTTAACTTTGGTGTAGAAGCAGAGTGCATGCAGAAGTATAAGCTACAGGTATATGCATCGATGATACTATAATGTGCATACAGAATTCGCACAAAAAGAACAAAAGTGGCATTATTATAACCGCCAACTGCTTCATCCATAAATATCTTATTACCTCTCAAGAAAGCATCTCGTCTCGTCGAATCAAAATCACCGAAAGATCAAGAAAGAAGAGATTTTTGGCGGTGGTTGATGATGTTCGTGATGATGATGATGATGCAAAGAAATGCATCCAAAAAGTTGCAGTTAACAAACACGAGAGTATATAGTGATTATAGTTTGCTGTTATGTACCTAGCATGCAAGCCAGTATTTTCTTTGACTGCATCTCTTCGTGTTAATGATAATTTGCCAAGCTGCACTTTTTATTTAGTTCAAGAGCTTTGGCTTCTTCTCTCTCAGCCCCAGAGAATCGTGAAAGCTCTGGTGACGGAGAAGATGCGAGACGTGATAATGTAATAATACACGATGTAAACTCGCGGACAATATTATGCTCGTCGATAATGGTCGATAGTCTATTGCAATTACATATTGTAACTTTACCGTGTGAGTTAAAAGATATATTTTATGCTAGTGAACAAACATTCGTAGACAGACGGGGAAAGAGAAGAGAACTTTTATGCATTTATATAATATTTGCAAGTTGGAAGGAATTCGTGTACTTGTGGGGGGAGCGTGGAGGCATATTGTCATTTGTACAATGTTGAAAACTGCAAACCCCACCCTCACAGCAGAAATGAGTAAAAATGCTAGAATAAAGTTTCTTCCCATGATCATCTTCTTACGTGTGTACCATGCTGTTTAGCATCATGGATCCTGACATGGAGTGACTACTCACAATAATAATCAGTTTTAGGCTTTACTCTTGCTTGCTGTGATGATATAGGTAATAATGCTTGCTACAAAACTGGAAAAGAGAAACACGAATCAGAGACAGACAACGATTTTTTATATATATGTAACTTTGGCTTTGAGATTAAATCAGGGTAATAAGTAGTCGAGCGAGAACTTTTCTGACAGGATTTTTATTAATGTCATTTCCCTTCTTATGTCAATCACACTCACACTGCATATTATTTACTCGAAACGCCTTATGATGATAACATTGTGAGTTACTATTTAAAGTGGAAGTATAAAAATCATGTCTGGCTGCATCGGATGCAGATTTTTACAATGCACCTACTGCAACCTTAAAAGCAGTTATCATTTTATGACTGCATGTATTTTATAAAACAGTGAATAATACATATAGCTTTTATACTCTTTTTGTATTCAGAAGAAGAATGATGATATGATGCAACAAATCACAGTGGAGTGCAAATAAATGCATTGAATCCGTCATGCGATGCCACAACTTACAACAACTTAGGAAAAAAGTACATTTCTCTGAAAATGAATTGATCCTAAAAATACACATACCACCACTGCTTGCTAAAAGACACAAATGGACTATTGTTTGGTGTCTGATAGCTCAAATAGCTAATAATTAGAGCTGAGCAGTCTAAGAAGCCACAGATGAAATGTTTGTCTCATAATGCCCTGATGCATAAGAAACAGCTTCATCTCCTGTTTTATGATCAGTAAGATTTTCAGTAAGATAAAAAAGCATTTACAAACCAGTTAAAATAAAAATCTTTCTATTTGTAACTTTGGACAAATCTTAAAGAACCAATTTTATCCGATTTTGTAAGATTTAAAACTCAGCTATGGAGCTATGTCGTGGATTGTGGATTTATATTTAAGATATATTATTCCTCGAAAGCAAGATCACAAAAGGACGACTAATTAATTAGTATAGATAGTAATAAATAAGAAATGAGTAAAATTAAAGCAATATTCAAAATTTTCACACTAAACATCTCAAGTTTTCTTGTCATGAAGGAAGAGGATTTTTCTTGGTCCCAACAGTAGAATACGAGTTAAATGATACGTCTCGCCTGAACATGAATCTCATGAATACACTAATACAGTCCCGTAAAACGTCACGACTCACAAATGGTAATATAATACAAAAATCTAAAATGCCAAAAAACGTTTTGCTTTTCATGCTCGTTGAAAGACGTTCTTTTCTCAGAAAATGGTAATTTCTTCCTTTAATATTTAATATCATTGCCATCATCGCTTTCAGGATGAACCAAAGATAAAATAATAAAGTTTTAATACTTTTTTACTTTATCGACAAGAAAAGTCTTGTACGCTTCGTGGCATATAATGCAATGTCAATTAAAGCACAAACGTGTTATCAACCATGGCTTTTAACGTTTTTTCCTGATATGTTTTTATGAATGTACGAATTATGTAAATTAATTATTATTCCTTTCCTGGTACTAATTTTCCTCATGTGAGAATATTTACATATTTTTAAAAGTGCATTTAGTAAAACATCAACCAAGGAGCTATAAACAGAAACTATTTCTAGAAGCCACATTGGTATCTGCTTTGGAAAAATTGGAAAGCATCCTCAAAGAATTATTTACTAAACCAATGAATGCAGTTGCACTGAACTTGATGCACATAATCTTCAATCTTCTACATCTCTCAAAAAACGGCGCATTCACTACCAGTTATTTTGTAACAAATCAAGAATA
Organism: Willowsia buskii; assembly: GCA_034700685.1. Classification (NCBI taxonomy): domain Eukaryota; kingdom Metazoa; phylum Arthropoda; class Collembola; order Entomobryomorpha; family Entomobryidae; genus Willowsia; species Willowsia buskii. The sequence goes on from JAQIXW010000187.1 coordinate 16,219, forward strand.
GCTTATTAAATGCTTCTTTAAAGTACTCCTTGAGCTCTTTCAAAGTTTTCAATCTGTTAGGGTGGAAGGTTCAACAAGCCCATCTGCATCTTGATAAGATAAAATGGATAAGAGAAGAGTGCTAAATACAATTGCATCATTGCATCTTATATTCAATTTAAAGGAATTTGATCAGTGTATTTTCCCACACGAATAGAAAGAACAGAGAACTGCTGTACTTGTACTGCATATTAGAGTACAAAATGCATACCATATCTAACAGCGATTCATGCATGAGTCACATACTTCAGTTTGGCCTGGTCGTTGTTTAGTAAAAGTGCAACGGACACCAGCACTAAGTCAATATCAAAAAATTTATCATGTAGTGTGAAGCATACCCACCACACCATTCATACATATGCATGCATGCAAAGTAAAAATGAGGATGCACTTAAAATATGCTTCAAGCTTGCCCCTACATGCGCATTTTATTCTTTCATATCTTTTTTGTGGAAACAAAAATTTAGGAAAGTAGAAATTCCTCGGGTGAGTCGGGATCCTAATGCACGCAAAATGTTGTAAAAAATTAGATTTTCAAAGCCTTTCAATATTGCTATAAAACGTTGATTTTTTATTATTTATTTCGTTTTCTTCAGATAACATTGGTTGGTACATCGTACGTGGGTAATCGTATGAAGTATAACTTACTTATATTTATGCCAGGATCTCGATACGAAAAAGGTTCTCATGCTCGCAGCAGACATCACACAAGCTTATTTTAACGGTAGATGGATGTAATATAATTATTATAACTAATACATTATAATGAACAAGAAAGATCCTTTAGTAGTCGCACATGTAATTATTGCTCTTTCGTCTGTTGTTGTCGTTCTTCAGCATTTTTAAAATTAGAAATATAGGAACAAACAGTACAACGTTATATTTTCTTATTTAAGAAACAATGAAGGACGAATTTTCAAACTTTAATAAATAATGACAAAAATTGTACATCCTTTCTTTTTGCGAGTATGTCTTCTTGATGTGCTACTAATAATTTGATGCATTTCTAAATTGAACAAGTTTTTCATCCTCTCAAATTTAGCAAAAGATCTGTGCAACTATCGGAGCTCCATAATAATGTTTGTTGCATCAAGACATCACTTGCTACTGTTGCTACCACTAAAACCCATAATCACGAAGAAGAACATCATCTATCCAGCATTCTAAAAACATTGTCAACTAATTGCTAGATACTTACACAAATATAGTTCAAATTCCAGTCTACAATCAGTGAAAATGAACAAGTGATTTATCAAATACTTTTGAGGCGTTTTCACAGGGTATAATTACAACACAACATATTTATGTAACGTGTCATACAAAAGTTATATACACACACATTCCACATAATATATATTGTACAGATAAATGCAACAAAAATACAAGTTTTATCAAACAAATAAATAATAATAATAAGAGTATAATGTACTGCCACCTGCCACTGCCCATGTCATACATCGCATGTAAAGACGGAAGCACTTTTTAAATCATCGCAGTTTTGAATTACGACGGTCAAAACAAAACGTCAGAAGCTACTGTTAAAGATTATTATGCAATCGATTTAATATAATTTTTCTTCAATATTTGTTATTTGATTGATTCGCCCATCATAGAAACTTAACTAAACTTATTTAAACACGCTCAGTTATATATGTATGTATATTAAATAATAATTTATAAAAAATCATCACAGTTCATTTCGTTTCTACCTGAAAGTGATCAGTGTTTTATACTCCCTCATAACTATATGTTGAGTACATTGCATACAAAGTAACCGATTTCTGGGAGTAGATGTTCTATTACAAATGAGTATATTATTTTAAGTTATTGTTGTCCAATCTTGTTGGGTTTGAATCGCCGATCCTTGGTTGACACATGGTATCAAGCACGAAGGAGGTTCTTCAACATTTCAATAATTGTATCATGATATGATATCATGAACTGAAATGTGCCGATATTCGTGTGGGATTCCAACGCTTAGCTTAAATTAGCATTTTCCTTAAAATTAAAAACATTTATTTCATCATTAATCATAAATCTTATCCTCTATCCTCAAACTTTGTCGAATCCCATAAAAATTAAAATAATAATTGTTCAAAAATATTACATTGAAACTAATTTAAATACACATTTTGAATATGATATATTTATTATTATGAATTAGGAGTTTACCTGTGCTTGCGGTTGGCACTGCTGCAACATGTCATTGTTATTTACAGCTGCTGGTGAGTTCGAATTCGCAATATGAATATTGTTTGTACTTGAAGAATCTGAGGAAAGGACATTAAATTAGAGAAAACCGGTTCCATTTATGTTATGATGGTGCTTTGAGTTTTGAAAAGTCAGTTATTCATGAACATACCTCCTTCATAAACCACTGCCGATGATGCTGTTTGAAATATAGCAGGAACGACACGTATTTCCGTTGAATTCGCGGATACTGTAATTGTATCGGGGGCTTCATTGGGCTTAACGCTTGTCACACTGAAACTTGCAGTTCCTAATGACATTGGTGTAGAAAATGTCAATCTCTTTGCGGGCGATGATGATCTGCCAAGTGACAATGCTCTTGAAATAGCGTCTGATGCAATCTTCACTTCCTCAATAGGACTGAGAGACACCTTCTTTATTAACGCTTGCCTGTTGGCGTCGTTTTCCGGCGACTCAAAATGATGCACGCTCGTTTCGGTTTCCGATGCTGTGTCAGTCGAGCTTCCGCTTACCGACGACGCATTGTGTGTAGATACCTCTTGAGATATTATAACATTCTCAGTTTCAGAGTTGACGCAAGTGTCATTCGTATATATATATTGAGTGTTTCCACCATCATCCAGCGGAACTATTTCAGTGGTGACTTCCTCCTCATAAACAACGTCTTCAAAGCTCCCTTCTTCCATTTGCATGAGCTCAGCTTCAATCTGAGCATATTCGGCATCTTGGGGAACTTCTTGAGTTTGCGCTACATCGTTAGACTCATTACTGTTTTTCTCTAAAACATAATAATATACAAATTGTTTGAAGGATTACGCAATTTTAATACGTTTTGTAGATGTCTGGCTTGCTGGATAATTTATAATTTATCCAAAGATTTACCTGACTCTACCACTTGACTTGGATGAATCGCCTCCGAGGAAGTTACAGGAATATTCAATTGATGATTGATTTGAGTTGCTGCTGAAAGATTGGCAATGAATGACTCCGGGTTTGCAGTCTGTATTACTATTCCATCTGATTTCTGTATATGCGGCGGAGATAAAATAGTCTGTATTGGAGGATTATCAGAAGACGTAAGAGGTGGGAGTACAACCGTCGACGGGGATTTTAAAGGACTTGAACTAGCCTGAATATTGAGTAGTGAGAGTTCTGTGGATGCTGGGGGAAAATCAAACATAAATTGAATGCGTTAAACCTAAATCCATCAAATATTATTCAACCTGACCATAAAATTCATTGTTTCTAATTTCAGAAAGACTTACCATTGAGTATTCTTGCAGTTTGAAGGAAAGGTGGAGCTTGTCCTGGTGAGACAAGTTGGTTCTTTTGCATGTCCAGTATCATAACATTGCCCTGTTCATAAATTGCATATAAAAATATTGCATTATTATATAGAATTATTCATTTTGCACAAGAAACTAATTTTTGTCAGATTATTTTATACCTGTCTCGGTAGTTGCGTTCTTCTAAGGATGACTGCACGTGACGGACTTTTCAGGGGTGCCTGCTATAATTTCAAAAGAAAAGATTCTTAGCCATCAAACTGAGAAAAAGTGATATGATAAATTGCCAACCTTAATAATTCAATGAGCGAGGATACATTTCTCATATATGAATTGACATAAAACTTACATTAACTGGAGGCGGAGGAGCATTCACAATTGCTGGTCCATTAGTTTTCTGAACAAAAATTATGTTTGCGCCAGTTGTCGATCGATTTACAATAGGCACTCCACCACCACCTATATTGATACTAGACGAATTTGAACTAGGAAAATTTGAGAAAGGTATAGGCGTAGATGAAGAAGGAACTGTGGATATAGCTGAAATTGGAATTGGCGAGGAGGGAATTTGAACTGCATGTGGAGACACTGCGCCTGGTCCTACAGTTATACTGGAGGGTACTGTTCCAGATGAAAAAGTGGGAGTTGCACTAATTGGCGACAGTGCACTACTATTTACACTATTTGATATACTTGAACCCATATTCATTGATGGAAGGAATGCTCTCTGGTGAACCTTGGAGTTTGCTAAAATGTGTGGCTGTGCCTTCCTCTGTTGTTGCAATATTCCTGGAGCAGTTCCTCTAGCTCCTGCTATAAGTGCGGAAGAGTTGGAGAACATACTGCAACCACCCCCTGTAGCTGTCCCAGGTCGTCGGTTGTTGGAAGATGCTGCCAAACTAGATGCCGTGGCAGATGTTGGTAAGTGAAGATTTAAACTGTCTACAACACTAATAGGCTTGCTATTTTGTCGCTTCTTATTAACCGAATTTAAACTCGTACTAAACACTGGTGCTGCTAAAGGAACTTTAGACACATTCGGGGGGTTGATGTTGGGATTGACAATTAGAGGACTTTTAATTCTTTGTTTTTTCGGTGGTGGAGGTATTTCGTGTTTGTTTCCAGTGGGTGAACCTACCGTATCATTCATGTTGGTCGGAGTCATTGGCATATCTGAAGACGTCTGTTGTAAGTCTACTTCTCCATAATGAACGTTATTGCTGTTATTTTCGTCGCAAACGGATTCCTCGCGGTGAGTTAATCTAGCGTCTTTGATTTCCCATGGTTTTGGACCCTTGGAGGGAGGCAATGGTCTTTTGAAAACGCCATCAGTGACTTGTTCCATATCTTCGTGATTAAAATTCATTGGCAGTGAGTCTGCGTATATCGCACAGTCTTCTGATGATTTATATTCTTTAAATGACGCCCGCGAATCGCCCATTCTCTCAAAAGACTGGGAATCCAGCAAGAGACGTCTTGGGACTTCGTCGCTATTTGAAGTGTAAACAGCCTGCTTATCCATCTCATTCCCATCCAGATCCATAAGAACATCATCGTAATCTATCTTCTCGTTCAATTTGCTCTTCCGTCGGCTTCCAGATGTGGGGATCGCATTTTTTAACTTTCCTGCTTTCTGACTTGGAGTCTTTGCTCGGGACTTTCCAGTTTTAAGCTTGGAAGGACTAGTAAGCGAGTTAGTTTTTCTTCTATCTGCACTACCACGACCACGAGGTCCCCTCCCTCGGCTCAGGACACTTGATCTAATAACTTCACTAAAGACGGGAGACATAACTCTTGAACTTTCTTCCAATGGTAAAGGCCCGTTTTCCCCTTCATCAGCACTCGAAGTTTCCTCTGATGATTCTTTCGCCTTTTTAGTTTCAAGAGGGGGAATCAGTGAGTGCAGAGGTGGGTTAACTTTGGGGATCGACGTCCTGTTAGACTTTTTCAGTTTTTGACGGTTTTTAGGCTGATCTGATAACTTTTTGGAGGGTGTTACTGCATTATATTCAGAGGGAAATGTGATGGAATCCTCAGACTCTTTCCTTTTGACTCCTCGACTTTTACCCGTTGTAGCCTGCTTGGTTTCACTTCTGGCGTTTGCGGACTTGCTGGGAACTCGAAGAGTGTCTGTAATATCGGGCGATTTTGCATGCGTAAAATTTGGCTGTTTCTTTATTTTAAGTTTCTTCTTTATTTGCTGCTCTATTTCTTTTATTTCTTCTTCATTTCCAGTTCCCGGATCCACCGCAATAGAGATAGGTCTTTGTTTTTCAGGTGGCCATCCATTACAAACAGGGTTATCCTTAATTATATTGTCAATGAGCTCTAACTCATCTTCTGAATGCACATCAGAATCTTCATCATATTTACTAGACTTATCTTTTTGTATTGGTATGGGATCTCGTATAGTTGGACAGTTTCTGGTAAAACTAGAAGGAAAACTGCGAAATAAACTGTATGGCTGTTGACCAAGGGGCACATATATTCGCTGTGCCTGGAAAGACCATTCGTCCGTAAAATCGTATCCAGTCAACCTGTAAGGTATAAAGCAGAAAAAAATATGTATCAAACTTTAAATAAATATTTTGGTGAAAATTGAACAAAAAAACATTATTCACATAATAAAAATGCTTACCTTTCTGAGATAAGGGATAATTTTTCGTCATAGGCTAAGACTCGGAGCTCCGCTTTATGTCGGTCCTCAGAAACATTGAAATAGTCACGAAGTGTTTTGATAATACCGTCCTTCTCTGAGTTGGGCTTTCCGGAAGCTCGTAACGCTTCCAGAACACCTGAGTATGCTTTCAATTCTAAATATTAAAAAATGAATATTTTAATTGTAATCTCACACATATAAAATACACATACATAGGTACATAATATAAATAACTGACAACTATTTTTTCAAATCCCGGCACAGCTTACCTAACCCTCGTAACTCCCTTTGATAATGCAGCTTTTCAAGTTTCTCCTTTGCAGCTGCATCCAGCCCAATAGTAAATGTTTCCGTCGTTTTCTCTTCCTCCATTTTACAAATTATTTGAATACCCACTCTACTAACAACTAGTAATGGTTTCTGCGTAAACCACCTCCCCGCGCTTTACTTCTTGTCACATTTTTATATCCCTTCTCCAAATCGAAAGGATAAATTCCAGGTGAAGAGGGTTGTTAAACTACATCTTAAAATAGTAAAGTTTCAACCAACTAGAAATCAGAACCAAAATTAACTTACTACTACTGATAGCGTCCTCACATACAACCACAAACCAGTGGTACAGTTTCTTATTGCAAAGGAACTACTCCCAACTCCCCCACGTCATAGTTTTCTCCATAAACTAAACTGAGCAAATCACTTTCATTTCCTCTATACCCCACCAGCAAGATAAATATAAACGTCCAATTACACGGCAAACAACAACTGACAACAAGTTTCTCTGTTCAGTCAAAGACTACTTGCCGTTGATCATAATTGACACGTCGAACGAAACTGTTATCTAGCGACTAACGTTGAAGGAAAGACAATGAGTCAATTAACTGTTTATCAAATTTAAATAATTGGCAACGACCTGAACAAATTCCCAGTACAAATCTTTAAAAACTGTAACTGCCACCGCGCATCAAAAGATTGCCCATTATCTTCAACCGACCACCCACCCAGGGAATGTCTCCACCACACAAGGAAGCAAATAAAACTGTTAAAACCTGTGAGCGTTTATAACCCAAAAGCACTTGTTCGAAACATTTAACTATTTATTTTTTTAGTTTCGAAAAAACTATGTGATGAACGCGAACGAAGAGGAGAGTGCATTTACGGATGCATTGAATGTTATGTAAATACATGATACATAAATACACATCAGACGAGAGAGATACAACAACACCATGCATTTTAACAGAGACAGCGGAGATCTTGCAGAAGAAGGGATACAGGATACACAGTAGAAAAATATTTTTGTAAATGGGAAATGTGAGCGACTAGTCTACGTTCGCCCCTTAGATCTAAGCTTGTTTGGTAAACAACTTTTGGGAGGGAGACTCTATGAAGGCTTCTTTTTTGGTTAGAAAGAACTGAAAGAAGCCTGTTCTTCTGTTTCTAGAGAAGTATCAGGTCTGTCTGAAGTCTGAGGTCCATTTTGGGTTGATGACTATGACATCTTCTTATCTTAAATTAGCCATTTTCCTACCTAAAATAGACGGCTATGTCAATCTAGCTCTTCTAGCAAATTATACATGTTTGAAACAGTATGTCATTAAAAGATTTTCAACGTTTGCATTGTACCGATGATGACTGATGAGATGACTATGCTGATTAATTTTGGTCAGATATGCGTTGAAAATAATAATTATTTTTAAAACAATGCTCAATTATATATTTCGTAATTTATTATGTATGATTCAATATGATGCTTTATTTTCTCTGAGACGAAATTTTGTACGGTTGTTGTATGAAGAATGAAGCAAAACTTTTTTTAAACTTTGGATTGTCCTTTCACGCTTAGATTTGTTTTTTTTAGGAATGCGGATGTTGGACCGGGTAGTGATTCATTACATAACAATATGCATCGTAAACTTAAATACCTATAAATAATGTAGGTCACCATTATAATTTCCAAAAAGTATTTATTACTTATAATCATTTTTATGAATACGTATACATGTATTTGTATATTTGCTAATACATTTGAATACGTTTTCGGGTTTACGTTTGCATTTTGTATTCATGATTTCTTAAGTACATTTATAATTTATAATTAAAATGCAACAACAAAACAGCATTATCAGTAGTGAGAGGATTATACTTGCAGACATGAAATTCTTACTTATTATTAGTTTTACAATATTTGCGATCTTATGATTATACACTTAATTTGTACTTACTGGATGGAGATACAAAAAGCGATAATCATTTGATGTGTGATGGATATCACGGGTAAAGTAATACCTAAATATAGAATTAACGTCACTTGGATTGATGTGGACAATCCGCCTAATTGCTCTGTATGTTCCTTATTATCTTAAATACACTGGCTTTACACGCGACAGGGAGTGAATTTTTTGAAGCATTACTGCAAAACACGCTTTAATAGTTAAATGTCAACTTTATTCATGCTACTGCTAATATGTAAATCATAAATAAAAATTTACATTAATTTTACAAATAATTATTTGACACATATTTATATATACCTACATGTTTACTGTAAACTGCCCAAAACAACAATAAGACTACAAAACACGTCACAGAGCATTACAATGTCAATCATAATTTAAAGGCCTACGGATATTGCTCACTCTATCCGTTTTATTTATTTGGCATACAGATTAGAGTCGTTCCTTAACACCCAATCGTTGCAATTTCCCAAGTCCATTGAGAATGATGTCTTTCATTGCTTTACGATAAGCTGGAACAGCAAGCGCATATATGACCGGATTTATACAACTGTTGAAATACCTTATCCATCCGAATGCATTAAAAACTGGCATCGCAATCGACCCGGGATGGAAAGCCATGACCATGTACAACGTGAAGAAGGGCAAGTATGACACCAGCATTATTCCGACTAGTAAACTTAGTCTTTTTGCCAGATCAATTTGCTTTCTACTTTGAACATCCTTTGCCAAAGCGACATTCCAATTCGCAGTTGAACCTGCTCTAGTGGATGGAGCAATGTTTGATGCTGTAGTAGTGGAAGATATGGCTGAGAAAGTGCTGCTTTTCTTCTCTGCATTAATGCTCATTGGATTTTTAGGGGATTCGTCTGAATTTTCCCCACTGCCTCCTGAACTGCTTCTGTCCATGGACACTTCTGAGGCCGAAGTTGAGGTCGATGTATCTTGCTCCAGAATACCTTTTAGATTAGGGTTTGGTATGCGTTTCTTCCAAAAGAAATTGGACAATCCCGATGGTTGATTGGTACTAGAGTCAGATGAAGTTGGGACGGAAGAGTTTTTCTTCACAAACTTCAAATGTCTTGAGGCAATCACATAGATTTTCAAATACAAAATAATCATGATCACTGCTGGCACATACAAAATTCCCACAACAGCTACAATCACATGACCGATTTGTTGATTGATTTCACAAACGTAAGGCTGCCCTAATTTTGGCTGTGGCCAGATATACAGTGACCCAAACGCTAACGAACCAGCCAAGGTCCAGACACAGAAAATCAGCCCCCAAATTCGTTTGCTATTCATAATTGATTTGTGCTTGAGGGGAAATCGGACACCAATGTAACGCTCAATACATACAGCACATGTGGACAATATCGAGGCGGAGCACAGCCAAAAATGAATAACTGTCCAAGACTCACAAAAAACCGAACCAAAGTACCACCTTCCAGTTAACTGTAAAACTGTTAGAAAGGGCATTACAAGAACACCCACGAGAAAGTCTGCCAGTGAAAGGTTAGCAATAAGGTAGTGGGTTGGTAGTCGTAAGGTGTGAGATCGTGTGAATGCTGCATAAAGAACGAGAAAGTTTCCAACAATTGTTCCAATCACAATTATCCCAAGTGGTATAACCAACAAACTTTCTCGCCATGTCCAGGTGAAGGCATTTTCTTGTGCCGTATTTTCTGCTAGCATTGCAAAGCGATTTACTTGGCTGTAGTCGATTGGAGGACCCATCTCGTATAATGCTTGCAGACAAAATGATTTGGGGACAAAATCTTAATTACATATAATTAATATCTGAACTAATTGAATTATGCTTTAGTCAGGACATGCAGGCTTGTACACTGCATCCATTAGAACCAAAAGACTTACTGGGAGTTTACTTTAAAGAACATTTCCTACACATAATCTAAAGTTTGTCTTTTGTTTTGTATTTGTGTGAACAATTAACACTTCTTTGTTTTAATTTGTCGTTCGTTTCTTGAATCGCAATAAGATTTTCTTATTTTTAGCTATATCTTATGAGACAGTCGTCATACACGCGTGTGACTACAATCGACTAACCACTGACGTTTTATTTCCAGCTATTGAAATTTAAACACATGAAATATGACCTCAAAGTTTATAGTCATTTTAAAGAATTATCTGAACTAGGAAATAAAACGTAATAAAATCACGTAATTAACGTGACTCACTAAAATCATGTCTTGAAACGTAAATAGTGGTTTGGCGTGTTCACTGCGAAAAACATTGCAACAGTTTTTCTAGTCGAGATGACTAATGATGCACAGAAGTAACAATAAAAAATAATTATCATTATAAATCCATTGTCTTTCTCTGTTTTATATATTTATTTCCATGTAGGAAGAATAAAAATGTTACTTGTCACTTGTTGCGGTTTCCCATACCATGTAGCAGTGTGTTATGACTTGTGGCACACTTTTTGTCAGTAGAGTTCACATTTTCTCAATGCGAGTTCCATGAAATTCACATTTCATTTATGAATTACGTACGTTTATTATTTTGACATTGTGTATATAGGATATAATGAATGATAGACTTATATATGGCACTGTAGACGAGAATTTGAACGAATGCTTTTATGACTAATCAAACTAAACTTGATAAGAACCATCATGATTTGTATCGTTAATCCATTTATTTGCATATATTTAGCAATTAAGCGCGTAAAATGGCTATAGAAAAATTCCTAAAGAATAAATATTGAAAAAATATATACCTACACTGAAATATGAATGATGATTGTAAACAGCCTATATATACTACCTATTTATCTTTATAGTGCAGTTTAAATTGGAAAAATTTACCATTTACCTACGGATGCTGAAAGTAATAGCAATTAAAATGAAGAATATTATTATATATTGTTTTTCTTTGAAAACTTTACGCGGGCATACAACTACAACAACGCGCTTTCACCTATATATATGTCATGTCATACATAGCTGCACCTCCACCAAACTTTAAATATTAACTTAATTGCCTAGTCTATACACACTGATAAGTACAGTGTTATAGGCATACAACCATAATTTGTACCAGCTAATCTTTCATTCCAAACAGATCATAATCTCTGACATGAAGTATCGAATCAAATAGATGCTCTATAGTTATAATTTAACACCAAGAATATACCTAGTTGTGTGTGTAAGATTTCCTGATTTCAAACAATCGAATTGGAAGGTAATTATCATCAACAAGAAGGCGTGATATGAACTCTTTACTACTCTCGTCCGCGATATGTCGTAGAAATAGTTTAAATGTAGACATCCTCAATGAGATCAAAAAAGTACATCTTGATCAATTGATCATATTTGTAATTATCTTTGTGACGTTGTTTTTATTAAAGTAGTGGATATTTTAACCATTTATGCACGATGCAATTTCTGATAAAATGTCCAGTTGCCAGTTACACAATTTGCACAGAGTATATCCGGTTTCTTTTTCAGTACACAAACCAATAAATCAAAAATTCTCTCATTAAAGTACTAAATACATTCTGTCTTGTATAACAGGACATTTACATAGCCTGTCTCTATTCTCTTTGTTGGTGGTTACTGTGCTCATGCTCAAGTGCCGGTCGTTTATTTGACTTTCATTAAAAGTGACATGCCTGAGTGAGTACATTTAATTTTTTCCCAAATACATACTGCATGTCAGAGAGCGAGGTATAAAATGAAGCATGTTTACGATTAATATTTGCTGCCGCGGTCGTGCGTAGGTGTTTTGGTGATAACATCATTACTGCGAAAACGGTATTTATTCGTCATATTGTTGATTTTGATGATAACCATCATGATTTATAATCCTGGTATGTAAACAACTCCTCATTGATGTCAACTTTGTATTTACAAGTGTTTCAGACGTTTTCTTCACATTCAACTTGAATGATTTAAAATTACATACATGCCATTATGTCATAAATAGAAACAGCTCTGCTTGCAAATGTATTATATAGTAGTGAACATATGAATGTAAAAACATATTTGGAAAAACTAACTGATTGTCTAAACCAAGTAACGGTTCACGGTTCACTGTTCACTTGTGTAACTCCATGGACAACCGTACAGGTCTTCACTAATTATCATTTTTACAACCTTCATTTTCAAGAGTAAGCGTTTCAGAGTAAGGGCCATTATTTAGATTTTGTATATATAATGATTTGTTTTCAAAATTTTTGTTTGCTTATACGTACTTGAAATGGATCAAAATCAGAAAAAATATGACCAGTCCAAAGCACCTACTAAAAAACCCCACGTCTCCAGTGGCAGGGGAGTCCCAGACAAGCATTTTGCCCAAGTAAGAGTTATGGCGTACCGTAATGCGCTCAATAATGCACTAACAAGACGAAATTCACCCAGACGCCTGCTTCCGGAAGAGTATACCAACAGGTTTGCGGGTAAATATTTGGGTGATGTAGCAAATAATTGTCCTGCGTGGAAGGCGGCGGCATCGTTTAGTAAGTACGAACAACTCAGCAATACATGTCGCTTTTTCTTTCGTTTATTAAAAAATTCACAAAAAATTGACCTACAAGGAACACCTACTGCTTTTTCTCATATAAGAGCTAAACAATTGCTGGAGCAGTGCTCAAAAACCTTAAATGCCCAAACGAAGAAGCGACAAGGTAAAATAAAGCAGGAAGTTCAGAGTCAACATGTCATGCAAGGTGTCAGAACTAGAACCCATAGCCCCAACATCTGTACATTTGTCGATGAAAAGAAGCTGATTTTATCTGCCCCTGTTTCTGAAGCAAGAACATACATACGCAAATCTACAGAGAAAAAGGATTCGGTGGAAGCTTCATCAACAAAACAGCATTCTGAAGTTGAAACATTTCCGAAAAACCAGAATGATGCGGTTGGAATGTGTCAGTTTAGCTATGGCCTCGCTGCCACTTCCACGGAACCATGCCCTTCAACTCCACCACTCCAGCACAACTCCACCGCATATCCCTACCGGTACCGACCAAATTCTGCAAGTCAACAGCCAAATAAGATGGAAGAGAACTACGAATTGCGTCAACAAAGTCATTTGAATGACTTTTACAGTTTGCAACAGCAAAATCAGCTTCACTCAATGCAATACCTTTGTGCTGCCGCCAATTTCAGCAGCGATAACAACTACACGAATTGTAACTCTATGCCACCACCAAGTTATCATGTCGGTAATCGATTTAGTTGTTCGACTTTTCCACAATCAGTACCAACCAATAATTTCAGCAGAGAATACAACTTGACACGTAATTGTGCCAGTGCCGCTCAATTCCATTCTCCTTCTTCGTGGAACTCACAACCACAAGGTTCTCAGTACTCGTATGCAACAGGACCGTCGGCGGGATCTGAGTATCTCAAAACGTAGGCTTCAAAGCTATATCGATATATTGCTTAACAATGTTGGTTTAAGTATTTATGTGTGTAAACTAACGATAATAATTCATATTATCTTCATTTTGCATTTAGTAAAAAGCCAGACATCTCAATAGACAGTATCGGAAAATGCGCTGTTCATTCCATGTGTATGGCAGCTGACGCAAATAGTCGATATTTTAACATTCAAGGGTTTGAAGTAGGGTTTTACGAGAGTGAAATGTCTAATCATAGTACAGAGCGAAGTTTTCGAATTGATTTTTCCACCCTTGGTTTCTCGGATCCAGACTACTTCCAAGCGGAGGTGGATGACGAAGGAAACATTTTCGTGTACGCGAATATAATTTGTACTACAAGTACAAGTAAGCTTTGGATTACCGTACCGCATTGCAAGGATCCAGACACAATTCTAGTAGAAAACCCAGGACCTTACTATTTTACTATTAAGATACCCTTATGAATCATGGATGTGCTGTTTATAGTAAAATTTTTAATATTAAGATAAGCATTTATTTATGTATTAATAAAATTTTAAAGTATAAATGAAGCAACACTTCTTTGTAGAACCATGTACTATGCATACATACCTATGTTCATTGGGTGTAAGTGGGGTGCTAGTACATGGGAATTTCTTTACCTTCTAGTTGAAGCCTTCAAAGTAAATATTATAAATACACATATGTACATATAATACAATATATTTCATATGAAATTTTCAAAAATCCACCGAAATAATTTGCTATGCACAATAAGTAAAAAATTAGAAGCTTTTGCAAAATGAACATATATGTATATTTCAGACGCTATATGAGCACCAGAGCACCCCTCCCATATAACTAGTAATAATATATAGGCGCGTACCGTATTGGCCATGAACATTTGAATACAAGGGCAAAACTAAACGCACAAGTAATATTAGTAATAGCAATATCTGTTGATGACTTAATTTAATAAATGGAACACGATTGCAAACAATCTACATTTCTTTCTCCAAGTAAGCTCAAACAAGGATCTTAAGTACAATATAAGAAAATTTTAAAGACTGACACGTGTACAACAAGAAGGAAAAAGCAAAACTTCAAAAGCAAACATTCAACTTTAATTTATGTACGTATTTGAAAGTTATTGCTGTGAACGTCACGAAACATGACTGTAAATTTTCTCTACGTTTACTTCAACTTCATGTATTTTCTCCTACTTTCACCTTACAGATTTCGAAAATCCGCGTCTGGACATTTTTATATAATAGAATGGCTTCCACAAAAAGTAAACCTTAATTTACGTATATATTTATAGTAACTCACGTCAAATTTTTCTGTAAACTAAATAAATGTTTTACTTTTTTAAAGATTCTCTGTGGAATCAACACTCTTCTGGTCCTGTCTGTCTATGCTTCTAAAACATACCAAGGATTGCTACAAATGAAATCAAACAATCCCATCTCAATCCTCTCTTTATTCGAATATTTGTCTTGTATCTTTTGTAAATTTGGCCTCTTTTTCAGTATTTGGAAGCAAAAACAGAATGTTCTCAGAATATTTGACGGCCTTACTCGTGATGTGTATCTAAAACCACTGGACAAATATAACTGGACAAAATCTGTTCGTTTAATATCATTCACCTTGTTGATTTACCTTGTAGTAGCAATCTCCAGACTTTGCTCAATTCCATCACAAGGAATCGTTAACGTTTTGCCTAGCAAAGATTTTACTGTTGATTCTTTTTCCACGTGGTATCAGTTTCTCAAAGCAGAGGCACAATTCTCACTTATTTGGCAGCTGAACTTTTTCCATAATAGTTTTGATGGCAATTCAAATAATATTGTTGATGCAATCTTCATTATCATTATAGGACTTTCTTTCACTTCCAAATTAGTGTTGGCCTATTTTGCTGACCTTGCAATACTTTTGTTTGTTCTGACATTACGATCTGTTGTAAAAGAGTTTGTTTGTCAGTTGAGCACAAAATCAGTTGGATTTCCACCAGAACACCTCACAGGAAAGCGTCACGTTTGGTTCATGTTGGAAGCATCTCGAGCAAATGTTAATGTTGTTATTCATCAGTATGAGTCGTTGAAAATGCTAACCGATATTGTGAATTCTTTCATTGGACCCACGCTCTTGTTTTATTTGGGAGAAACAGTCTTCACATATGGATTGCATTTCACAACTATTGTATTTCAGGGAACCTTTCTACTCCAGCTAGCAGTGGCGTTGTTCTATATTTGTGCAATTTCGATATTCTGTCTTTCCTCAGATATACATAGAAAAGTGAAACATTTATAACATTAATGATTCTTGGATGTTACCACTCTCGCAGATATTTATACTTTTTATTTATTCTTTCAGCTGGAATATTTTAAGGAATGGTTATTTGAAAATAGACGTTCACTATTGTTGGAAAACACTGAGATCATTCTTTTGCTTAATTCGTTGGAAAGAAACGCCGTCGCAATCTCGGCGTGTGGCATTTTTACAGTGACATATTCCATGGTTGGAACGGTATGGTTTTCTTCAAATTTAAATTACTGTGCGAATACCTATGTATGTATGTATGTATATTACTCGTTTCGCTCAAACTATGATTTTGATCTCAACGTTGTTTTTCCAGGTTCTTGGCATGGTTGTAACCTTTCTAATTATCAGTCTGCAGCACGAGGCTTAATAAAAAACGAGTTACATCCCAGTCATAATGAAGGGCTAAAACTTTAACGTTAATTTAAATTTTACATTGTCTTTCTTTGAGTTATTTGATGGAATTACAGAGCATACATAAATATGTTGTGTTGTATTATGCATTATAGGTACATATATAATCGAAATTTTACTTTAATGCAATATTTGACTACTTTAATCGATTTTAAGTTTCCAACTTTGTTGTACTGGCTTGAGTAAAGCAAAGGTGTGGTTGCAATAAATTAATTAATGAAATAAAAATCCATTTTAAATGCAATACACTATTGCTGCAGTTGAGTGAAGCATATTACGTTTATGACTTTTATATGCAGCTTTCATTCTATCTGTATTTTCTGAGCCTCCAAATGAATCTTATGCATAGCTCAATGATGAGGGAAAAGGGTTCTCACGAATCAAAAAGGCACTAATAGATCAAATCAAGTAGTAAACGAGTACTTTGAATATATTTATACAAGTAAATTCTGTAGTTTAAATCATCTTTCATGAGCTACATTTCGTCATATAATGGTTGAATAAGTCATGGCTTACAATTTTCTTCTTGTTTATCTAAATGTTACCTATTATATCTGGCTTTCACCATTAAAGGTTGAGAAACTTATTACAGGTAGATTCAGCATTTCCATTTCTCTGTCAAGAAAGGTACATCATTTAAAGTATAAACTATATTCAATTGAAAACTATCCTATAAGTATTCTAATCTTGGGAGCAGTGAATATTTCACTGATTTTAATCAAAATTTCCAGATCCAATGTGGCCTGCTTTTACCATTCACTCTTCTCACATATTTCGCTAGACTACGTCAAGTGTATCTTACATCAAGCTGGAATAACCCGACAACATATTTCAAACTCTTGGAAAACCTATGTAGCTGCGTTTACAAAGTTGCATATTTTCAATCACTCTGGAAGAACCACAAAATATTCGAAAATTTACTAAATGCATCTCAAAACATTTCTTGTCTAAAACACCTACTAGAGAACGTGAAGGTAAGGTAGCTCATAAAAACCTGTGTTAATTTTGTGCTAAATGCTACTATTATCTATGATAGGATAGGATACTCCTAAAATTTTACTTGTATTATTTTAGGTTCCATCAACATTCGTTTTTAGTCTACTTTATGGGTCAATAATCCTTATATCTTTTGTTCGATGCGCCATACCTACAGTGGGAGGCGTATCAATGTCAAATTTTGAGTATAGCTTTTGGAGGTCCCCTTCAAGATGGTATAACCACGTGATTTCTCAAGGAAAATGGATTTTCCTCTTTCATAGAATACCCGAAGAAAACCAAGAAAGCGTTTATATAGGTTCTCTAGCGGAAGTACTACTTTTTACAATAACAATAACGTCACTACTTTTCAAATATTTTCTAGGATTCTTTGCGGACTTTTTCATTCTAATGCATGTCCTTACCCTCTGGGTTACAGTGAAAACATTTGTGATTCAGTTAAAAATGGATCATATGTCAACAGATTTCATAATAGGCAAGAATTTCAACAAAGAAAAGTTTCTTATGCAAAAGTTCATTTTGGGACATAACATTGTTGAGCAGTATGAATGTCTCCAGAGGTATGCTTATTTGATTAACTGCTCTCTGGGTGCATGTGTACTGCCTTATCTAGGCGAATGGATGTTTTCTGCAGCTGCATACTTAAATCTCGGATTTTCATCCTCAGACTTTCTAGTTCAATTTATAGCTTCGATATTTTACTTCAGTGCTGCTTGTAATATGATCTTATCATCAGAAATATGCCGAATGGTAATTGTCTTTTAGATTATTTTCATTACTACATTATGAAATTTTTTAACAGATGTATGGTAAACCTAACGAAATAATATACATAATATGTTTGTTTAACATTATGTTTGGGACTTCAAGATGGATTTAATGAAGGACTGGCTGCAGATAAATCGTCAAAAGCTTATGCTTCCATGTGATCACATGAGTCTACTCTTGGATTCTTTGTCCAGAAATTCAGTATCAATCACACTATCAGGAATTTTTCCTTTAAACTACAGTTTTGCTGCTGGGGTAAATTAAGACTTGTTTCTTATTTTCTATAATAAATATTTCATTGTTTTCTAATAAGTTTACATGCAAAACTTTTCAAATAATTTTTAGGTTTTAAGTGCTTTGATAGCTTACTTGACCATTCAATTACAGTCAACAGTCTCGACATGAGAGCTGAACTCGTTCATTTGCTATTGATTTGCTGTTAACTGTGTATATAGTATAGTACTTGCGTAAACAACGAAAAAGTTGCTGGGATTGATCACGCCATCCCGAAATGCAGCGCAAAATTAAAATGAATATTTTTCATTGTTTGCTGAAAAATTAATTCCAAACGAATCCAATTCATTTCACTTTAAGTTATTGTCAAATTTCATTCGTAAATTGCATATTTCAATTTATTTTGGTTGTTTGTTCTGTCAGTCTAATTATAAATGTATGTAATTGATTTTTATAACATTTTATTCAAACTAAACTTTTAAACAGTTCCAGAATGCAGAGATATGTGTAACCTGCACCTTTACCAATTACCACTTATCTCTAAAATTTAAAAAAAAAAATTAAATTACATTGATTTATAAAATATTTTTTCATTTCTACAATTGTCATCATCATCAACACGACTTCGATATCATGTCCTCAAACTATATAAATTTCTATTTTGCCTTTTGTTATTATTTATGTTTTGTCCCTTACCGTTTCAAAAAGTTAGGAAATGACTTATATACAATCCAAACAAGTTTTTCACAAAGGGTAAGATGTATTGGAATGATTTTAAGATCAGAATAATAGAATTTTTTTGGGTTAATAATTTTTTTTTTCACTTTTTAGGTTTTATGCGGGATTTCTCATTTCTGTGCCCTGTATTTATATACAATATCTCTAAAACATGCTTTAGAAGGGATGTCCATTGGAACTCCTGTTACTTATTTTCGGCTCTTTGAAAACGTTTTCGGTGTGATTTACAAAGCTATTCTTGTCAAGTGTTTATGGCTGAAACAGGATGTGATCATAAAAATTATGAATTTTCCTCGAGAAAGCAGCTTTGGAATGAAAAAGAAGGTTGAAATTATTTATCCACCACTTTTAAAATGTTTGTGTATAAAATATATGCCTAAATTGCAATAGTGCAAATATGAAACATTTATTTGAATTTTTGCATAGATTGAGTCAAAGTGGTGCCTCCTGAGCATCTTTCTTATTCATGCAATTTTAAGCGCAATGCGATTAACCAACCCATCTGCAAACCCATTAAGTCAGATTCCAAATCGTGAAGCTACTGCGAACGGAAAGCTTCATGACTGGTACCATAGTTTGGTATCGGAAGCAAGATATATATTTTTCCAGCCAAATCACACCATGTATGTTAGAAAACTAGAATTCACTGCATCATATACAACCTTTGAAATCATCTCTGCTGCAGTTTCTATTGTAGCACTATTTTGTAAGCATGTGATGGGAATCTTCTCAGACATGTGTCTACTAATGATAGTTTTAACACTTTGGAGCGTAGTGGCCGATTTTGAGAAATTAATGCAATCAACATCAGCGTCCTCTATTACCTCAAAGCAAGTTAATCATGCGGTTTTTTCTAATGATACTGCTGTTAACCTAACTTGCAACTTCAATGACAGACAATCTGGAACCTTCTCATCTTCCCTTCAAGTAGCTGGGGCAAACCAGGTTGTAGAGCGTTTTGAGTTGATACGCCGATTGTCCAGCCTTATAAACTGTGTGATTGGTGAAACACTTATTCCTTTCCTCGGCGAAGGAATATTTACGTACGCGATAAATTTTAATGATATTCTATTTCTTGGGGAGTTGAGCCAAGGAGTGGTCGTTTTTTCCTTCTATGCTATATTTTTTCTTATTTTAATGATTGCGTCAAATATTTGTAGAAAGGTATGGCAAATAAGACCTTTCAATGCAATTCAATGCTTTATTCTTGATATAATGTTCCCAACGAGGCATTTACAGTAAAAGTTCGAAAGCATGAATTAAATACATACTTCTTAATGATTTAGGTTCAAGCAATGAAAGAATGGCTGTATGAAAATGAGCAACATTTGAAGTTATCATGTAGACAAATGACTTTACTACTGGATTCAGTCTCCAGAGATTCTGTTGGTGTTGCCGTTTCCGGAATCGTCGTAATCAATTATTCACTAGTTGGGACGGTAATTCGATGATGCTGTTATATGAAAATATTTCAAAGCTATAATTTGATCCACATAAATACAATGAGATACAATGCACCTTTTACAGATGGCAAGCATTCTTTTGACTTATTTCATTATACGGATCCAGTACAAGGAATAGCATTGACTGGGGGATTTTGGAATTTTTAAAGGATCGGTATTTGAGTATCCACACTACACACTTACATCATTTGACATCGACATCATATTAAACATTTATATAATTTATATAATATGATATAATTTTTGGCTTGTGTTTACGAAGTGATAAGTAATTGATTCACAATGCTGAAATCGTATTACTTTGCTGATCATGTTGACGAGCTCTGATGTTTGAGCTTACTAAACTAACATCAATGTATATTTCATTATATGTAAAGTAGCCTGCACTTTCGAAAGTCGCAGACCTGGCAAATATTTTTTGTCTCCGATTTCGCTGAAAATTTGCAGGGTAGAATTTTTTGATGCGTAGATTTACCATGCCGCAAAAATTAGCCGTTTTTACTGATCGCGGCGCCACCTAGGGCAAAAATGGGGTAAAAAGAGACAATTTTTTGACCGTTTGGAGCCGTTGCGATTCAGCAGGGACTCTAAATAGGCAACGCATGGAAACCGTCTAGTTCATTAATGTGAACCAAAAGCATAGAGTTATTCAGCATTTGATGATTGGCACATGAAATTAGGTATTCGTGATGGTAGTAAGTTTTATTCTCTGACTGAATGATTTTATTAGCACATGAGATAATTGTGAAGTGATGAGATATCTTAATATTTAACTTGATATGTGATTAAGCACATGTTTAGAAACAGTCAAGCAATCTTGTCAGGTTTTAAAAACTTTAATGTAGGTTATTTCACGAATTCTAAACTTGAATTTTGGCCACAAGGTTTCTTGTAATTTTCCCGGTTTTCCCCTTGGGCAGTTCAGGAACTATGTATAGCCCTCCCTTTAAGTGCTTGTAGGACGGTAATTTCGCTGGAAAACCGAATATTATTACAAATCTTCGATGAGTGTAAAGCTTTTATTAAAATATGAAAAATAATCATATACCATTCGTGAACTCTGTGATTTCCTGGATTGTGGTGGACGACTGAGTGCCTTTAATTGTTACAAATGCACGAGGAACATCACCCCCGGGATCAGGAATACCAATCACACATACCTCCTCAACAAGTGGATGTTGTCCTATAACATTTTCCAACTCAGAAGGTGATATCTTTTCCATAAACACAGATAACAGACACTTTAAAGATGCACTTTTGCTTAGGTCATGATCATGAGAATGGGGTTAGTCATTATTTGTATTATTATTTGCGACAAATTTGTCTTCAAACAGCATATACGTACATGATTGTTGTAGTACTTGAAGATTTCCTTTACTCTGTCAACAACATAAATGAAACCGCGTTCACAATAATATCCAATATCGCCGGTTCTCAGATAACCGTCAATAAAGGTTTTTGCAGTGGCCTAAAAATTATAACAAAAAACACTACGCTGTCAAACGATCGGAAATACATTTACCATTTACATGGTAGAAAATGTCTTGTCTGCAGAACGGAAAAAAATAAATAATATTCTTAGCTGCCTGACCTCAGGGTTATTCAAATAGGAGTGGAAAAGCCAAGGGTTTTTAATACAAATTTCGCCTTTTTGGTTTGGTCCCAAAGGTTCCAAAGTTTCTATATCTCTAATCTGAATAAAAGTTCCCGGAGCAGGTTTTCCAACGGAAAAGTCTGGTAGCTCTTTAAAAACGAGGAATAGTAATGAGGATACCATATTATATCGCTGAACGAACAAACCAGGCAAAATTTACCTTCATATGTCATCTTTTCAGATGGATTTTCTCTTAAGGCTGCATTTGTTATAACGATTCCACTTTCAGACAACCCATACATCTATTGTAAAGCAGAGGAGTAAGCATTACGTGAAATAAGATCTCAGTGCATATTGAACCAACATGAATGTCATTCATTTGTAATAATGTGACTTACGACAACAATGTCCTTAACGTTTGGTAGCTGAAGTAGTGCACCTTTTATAGCAGGTGTTACCATTCCACCTCCAGTCATTAGATAATCCAAGCTGCTAAAATCAAAATCTTTTGCTTCAGGTGAAACGAGGGACATCAGGTATGTGGGAAACGCAAAACCATTTCCCGGCTAGAGAGATTATTGTACAAGCAATAAATTAATGACTACCTTTACAAAAATTAATTTTGCATTTGAATGGATTTTAAAATATGTATGGAGAGGGTTTGATTACCTTCATGTTATGAACGGTATTCCAAAACAATTCTTTGGTTATCTTTCCTGTGACAATCGCCGTTTTCCCACCTGCCAAAATTGCCAACGTGAGGATAGTCCCGCTATAATGTGTTGCAGTTGAGAAAACAGCGTTTGGCTTATCTTCAGAAAATGGAAGGTAAGTGATATAATGAACATGTTGCACAAGTGTGGAATGCGTCAACAATGCTCCTTTGGGGGCACCAGTAGTTCCTGATGTACACAGTATTAAGGCTGGGTCTTCACCTCTCAGTTGCAAAGGTGGACAGTCTTAATGAAACCCAAATGCCAAAAATATATCTACGAGGCAGAGAATTTTAAATGCCAAATTATATAAATAAATGTGTAAGTAATACTATGCCATACTTTTTGCATCGTCTCTTTTCAGAATATCTAGGATTGAGAGACATTCAGGATGATCCTCAGTCGTAATTAGCTCAACTGGCCATTCAATATTCTTGACAGCCTCTTTAGTCTTAGCCACCAGACCAGTGTCACACAAAATTATCTTGCATTTTGATTCCCTTATGCGATCTACCAGTGTTGCTGCATAATATTAATGTTTCAAAGGTTAGAAAGGTTGGCCTCTGTCTAAAATGTTATTATGGATTGAATACTTACCCGAATCATCGTCAGGGTATGAGGCACGACATATTCCATTAGCCCTCCAGACCCCAGTCAAGAATATATGAAGCCTGATCATTTCCGATGGTAAGTAAATCACATAGTCACCTTTGCGCAAACCCAATTCGTACAGTGCACTAGCTATTTTCTTCGTTTCTGACTCAAATTGGTCAAAGTACCGCTTCTCCTTAGACGTAGCATCGATCTAAATGATTTTTTAGTACAATTACAACCAGGTTTAATTGCCTTGTATTTCAAATTAATAGAGGGAGCGTCACTCCTAATAAATCTTTTAAACTAGTGTAATATGTATTTATATACCGCATAATACGACTTTTCATTTTCAGAATGATGTAGTGCTCTACTTAATAGATATTCCGGTAAAGACTGAAATGGTGGAATTGGAATCAGAGGTTCAGGGGAAGACACTGTATTTTTTGCATCTGCCATTTTCATTGAAGTTTAATATAGCGCTCTTATAATATGCACACTAAATAAAACAGTAATAATATCTTTAGTTAATTCTTAAATTGCAAAGAAAATTACTCGAATAAGACTCTTGACTTTGGTGTCGTCTGAAAGAAGTAAATCGTAGAAATGATTGATGTTTATCGGTAACAGAGAAAGCAGGAGCTGTTAACACTCGCTTGAATTTGTTTGAACTTAAACGTATTATAGTATTCACATGATTGAACAAAATCATGATGTCATAAATTCACTGACTGTTCCGTGGTAAAACTAATCAATAAATATCTAAGTTGAAGGATGACAAATGGAATAACAAAAGTATGTATTAACGGTTTTACCATGTCACAATGTAACAAGTGAAAGTTGACATTCTTGGGATGTCATGTGAATGGTTGATCGTGGTTCCAACTGGCTCATGCTAATGTTACTGCTTTGTTTACTCTACATTGTAAAACAATGTCATGTGACAACAGAATAATGCTCAACGTAAAAAATACAAAGTTAATCTTTCAAATAACACCAAAGTTAACAAGTCTTGTGATTCCAATGAAATATAAGATCAGATAATCTGTTAACCAAAATAATATAAATGAAGCGTATAAAACGTTTGCAGCTTAAGCCTCAGCTATGTTATGGATGCAGTGCGGAGCAGACTACCAAACCGCTTGTACGATGCAGGACTGAAGCTGAAGTAAGAATGCAACAAAGTTATTATTCGAAAGGTTTATACACAAATGTTTAAACATTCTAGGTTTTGAGCAATAATCTCAATATCCAGAAATATTATGAGAAAAAGGATATACTCTATGTATCTTAATGCACATTGTTTGTTTGTATGTACTCAATAATCATTTCATAAGTTTTTACGTCTAGTCATTGTCACGTCACTTTCCTTGTTGTCTATTTATT